>CAUYON010125256.1:0-13948 GCA_963573935.1 Arctocebus calabarensis
TTTTTTTTTTTGAGACAGAGCCTCAAGCTGTCACCCTGGATAGAGTGCTGTGGCATCACAGCTCATAGCAACCTCCAATTCCTGGGCTCAAGCGAGTCTCCTGCCTCCGCCTCCCAAGTAGCTGGGACTACAGGCGCCCGCCACAATGCCCGGTCATTTTTTGGTTGCAGCTGTCATTGTGTTCGGTGGGCCTGGGCTGGATTCGAACCCGCCAGCTCAGGTGTACATGGCTGGCGCCTTAGCCCATTGAGCCACAGGCGCCAAGCTGGAAGAGTGCTCTCTTAATCAGTCTTTTTGTTCTTCTCTGTTCTTCACTTGATCGAATGAGGCTCACCCACATTAAGGAGGGCAACTTGCTTTACTGGTCTACCGATTCATACATTAATCACATCTAGAAACATCCTCAGAGGTTTCTAGAGAATAACATTTGATCCAATACCTGGGTACCTGTGGTGATTAAGTTGATATAAAATTAATCTCAAAAGCTCCAAATTGCATCTTTTCATGCCTCTGGTACTTCCACTGTCAGAGAGATTACTGAAATATATGGCTAAAATGGGGGATGGCTTCTGCCATATGCCAAGACAACTCAGACATTTCTACTTTTCTTCTCTTGCTAGATCTTGCTGCTCTTTATAGTAATTGGGCCTTTTGGATTCTGGTAACTAAGCACTACCATCTGGCCTCTATTATTCAGGGGGTGAGTTCTGTGATATCATTCCCATAGCTACTAAAGTGCTCCAGCTCTGTCACTGCTTCTCTAATTGTAAGCCGAGGACTGCAGAGAACTACTTTGTGATGCTCTTGTGGGTGTTACCTTTCTTACTAGAGCTTTTTTTTTTTTTTTTTTTAATTAAAAAAAAATTGAGACAGTTTTGCACTGTCACCCAGCCTGGAGAGCAGTGACATAATCATGCTCACTTCAACCTCAACGTTCTGAGCTCAAGCAATTCTCCTACTTCAATCCCTCCTCCCAAGTAGCTAGGACTACCACCTGTCTGCTCTCCCTCTTCTCCAGAGATGAGGTCTCACTATGTTGCTAAGGCTGATCTCAAACTCCTGGGCTCAAGCAATCCTCCCACCATGGAGCCAAAAGTGTTGGGATTACAAGTGTCAGTCACTGTGCCTGGCTCTTACCAGAGCATTTCTGATGGCCTTGGTAAATAATGTGTCTTCTGAGCCTTCTGAAACATAATCTTCCAGTGGGTCTTCTGGCCTCACATAATAAATCCATTCCAGCATGCCCACATCCCTAGTCCTTTTATTCATTCCTCTGTTATGTACCAGGCAACTCAGATGTTTATATTTTTTTGTTCGGTATTCACCATCACTCCATCCAGATTTCTAAGCGTCTCCCAGCAAGGAGTTTGTTTCATTCCCCAAAGTCTCTACTAGGGTATTAAATTCTATATCTCAAGAAGTGCCCCAAAGCCAATGAATCTTGATTATCCAGTTTTACATTCCAGCCTCTTTCAAACAGCTACTTAACAAGAGATATTTTCAAGGCTGAAGGTTCAAGGCCATGTAAGACCTGATAATCTACCCGAGAAACACAAATGCGCACAAATAATTACATTGCAATTAAGAATATTATAATTTAGGCACAAAACAAACTGCAATGAAGATAATACTATTCAGCCATTATAAAAGATGGAGACTTTATACCTTTTGTATTAGGTGGATGGATTTGGAACATACTCATACTCTTCTTAGTACAGCATCGCAAGAATGGAGAAGGAAGAATCCAATGTACTCAATTCTAATATGAAGCTAGTAGGCGATCTAATACACACCCACATAACAGAAAAACTCAAATCAATTCAAGGTGGGAGGCAGGGGAATAAAGGAGCCAGGAGAGAGGAGGAGGGTAAGGATGTGTGTGCTTCCACTTAATGGACACAATGTTAGGGTGTATGGCACATTTCTTGGGAGCGGGACACAGTTATAAGAGGGACTTTACCTAACAAATGTAAACATTATAACCTGATTTTTTGTACCCTCAATTAACCTGAAACAATAAAAAAAATTAAAAAGTGCCCCAAAGTCAATGAATCTTGATTATCCAGTTTTATATTCCAGCCTCTTTGATGAAGCAACCTCAAAATTTAATCTTAGAGTACTCCCTGTGCTTCCATCTGCATATGCTAAGTAATATTTACACACTCTCTCCTCCTTTATCAGGTCCAGCATGTTCCCAGCTGGGTTATGCTCATATGGAACTCTAGCTATCAGCATGGCATCCAGGACTGGAGGTAGGGGCAAATCCCGTTTCTTTGTGGAGAGTGGCTCTGTACTGTGTTCCAGTATTGGGAAAGTACTGCTCTCTATGCAGAGAGAGGCAGATCACCTCTGCTGTTTTGAAAGTACTCATAGGTCTGCAGAGCAAACCTCCTTAAGGATGTCCCTCCAAATGAACCATTCTTTGTCTAAGAGTCTCAGGCTTTCCCAACCAGGGCCCCAACTTCCTTTGGTCACACATTTAAATGTCTCTGGAGTGGCCTTTTTTGTCACAAAGTGGCCCATTCATTGTCTAGGGTGAACAAATCTTGCTCTGTTACCCCATACCTTGCTCTTGTTCTGTAATCCTATCTTTCTCTTCCTCAATAAACTTTTGTTTCATGCTTGCCTTGCTTCTAGTGGGTCTTGCTATTCTTTGGCCAAGAGCACACCAAGAACCAAGAATGCAGAAAACTGTCTGAATCCTCACATTTTGGTGCCATGACTTAGGAAATGGCTGGACACCAACACACCTTTCAAGTAGCTCAGTTTTTACAGACGTTACAAAAACACAACTACTGCCTAGAGACTCTTCTTGCCCTAGCCCTCTCTGTCAGTGGGGAGACCTAGTGCTCCTTGTTCTCAGGTGAAGCCATGGGGAAGGGCCAAAATGAAACTCATTTAGCTCCTATAGGCAAAGACTCCAACACCAGAGACAAATACTGTGTACTCCCTTGGAGGATCTCTGGTACCTGTTTAAGCAGACTTCTCTTACTGTGGCTCCTTTAGATAAATAATACAAACTGTTTACCTGTGGGAACGATACCTTTTTCCCTGGCAAACCAAACTGAACACACCCTAAGGCTCAATCAAACTAGTTATGCATGTCCATTTTTTTTTTGTTAACAAGGCCAGACAGATTGAGGACATCAGTGGTATCCCAGAGTCTGCCTTCAATCTCCAGGTGTGAGGTAAGACCTCTAGGCCCTTGTGGGTATCCTGGTAATTCCCTTGGCCACCCTATTACTTTACATCCTAGGGATTCTAATATTTGGATCACTCATAAATTTTCTAACTAAATTCATTTTATTCCACCTAGAGACCATCAGGCTAAAGATGGTCCTACATTCCCTACAGTCTCAGACCTGCCTCCTTCTTGCAGCTCCAATTACAACCATCAAGTGAGGGCATATATTGAAATCCCCCAGAGAGACCCCTGGGGAGGCCGCAAGAGACCACCCTAAGAGGAATCATTGGCCCCACTCAGCAGGAAGCAGCCAATTAACACCTCTACCCAGTGATTTGTGCCTCTAGAATAGAGAGGGTAAATGTTAGGTGGATAGGATTCCAGGGCTCCGAGAGAAAAAGGACAAAGAAGGTGCTCTGCTTGCTATAGTACTGCCTTGATCAGTTTCCCCACCTGGGAAAAAGGACCAGGGCACCCCATCTTAGAGTTGCCCCTATCCTTGGCAACTGCCACCATGGGAATGGAAGAACCCCTGCTAATCTGCAGAAGAATATAGGAAATCCCAGCTGCAGGCCAGGCAGCCCAGGAATAATAGAATTTGTCTAGAGTAACCTAAGGCTAATTATTATATCATTAACTGTCCAGCAAAATGGTATCAAAGTGGTTCCATGGTAATGTCTGAACCATGAGGAACAGACCCAGACAGTATAAATCAGTATACCTAACCCAGATAGTATAAATCAGGAACTTAGACCATAACCAAAGCCTTTTTTGTCATGATGGGGGCCTGTTTTTGTCTATAGTGAACATATCTTGCTCTGTAAATCCATCTTTCTCTCTCTAAGTAAACTTTGTTTCATGCTTTTAAAAAAAAGTCTCTATAGCTGTGTGACTCTATCATGTCCTGTTCAACTGTGTCAGCGCTTCCATTGCAGGGGATAAAAGCCTCTTTGTAAGCTACTAAAGGCGCCCTCTGTCTTTTACATTTGGCCATTAATGATGGGGAACCTTGCTTTCTCATTATTCCTCTTTACAGTGTCAACACAACTTAGTAGTCACCAGACAACTCCATTGTCCTCATAGGCACCATTCCCCCATATAGTTCAAATGCATGAATAAATTTTATCTGAGACAGCTTTACCTCCACTGGAATAGTCTCCAAGGTCACCACTGATGAAATCTTTAGCAACTGGGTTGCCACTTTATACTAGAAAATACTCATGCTCCAACACTACTCAAGATGGCACCCTCTTTGTCCACCAGGTAGAGTTTGTCTGAAATCTCACCTTATGTTTCCTTGGATCTCTCCTAGCACATGTGTTAGTTCGGGTCCTTTGAGAAGCAAATGCTATGATAGGATTTGATACGTGTATTAGCTGCTATAACAAAATACCACAGACTGGGTGGCTTAATCAATAAACATTTATTTCTGAGAATTTATTTGACAAATTTAGTTCTGGAGGCTATAAGTCCAAGATTTTTTTTTTTTTTTTTTTTTTTTTGGAGACAGAGCCTCAAGCTGTCGCCCTGGGTAGAGTGTCGTGGCATTACAGCTCACAGCAACCTCCAATTCCTAGGCTCAAGCGAGTCTCCTGCCTCTGCCTCCCAAGTAGCTGGGACTACAGGTGCCCACCACAACGCCCAGCTATTTTTCTTTTTGTTTGGGTTGCAGCCGTCATTGTTGGTTGGCGGGCCCAGGCTGGACCCGCCAGCTCAGGTTTACATGGCTGGCGCCTTAGCTCACTGAGCCACAGGCGCCGAGCCTGTAAGTCCAAGATTAAGATGTTGACAGGTTCATTTCTTTTGAGGCCTGTCTCTCTGGTTTGCAGATAGCAAACTTTTTCTCAAGGGCTTTTTTTCTTTGTGCACCTGCCCCTGGTGTCTCTGTGTTCAAATTTTCTCTTATAAAGACACCAGTCAGATTGGATTAGGGCCCACCCTAATGGCCTCACTTGAATTTAAGGACTTCTTTAAAGGTCCTGTCTCCAAATAGCTACATTCTGAGATACTAGGGGTTAGGGCTTCAATATCTGAATTTGGGGAAGGGTACAATTCAGCCCATAACAGCATGTAAGAGATCTATTAGAAGAAACATCTGTAAAGAATAAAAGGGAAGGGATCTGAAGGTGAGAGAGCCTGCAGATAATACAAGTCTGATATCTAGGAAGGACAAGAAAAAGAAAGGATTGAGTAAGCAGTTTCTTAGATTGCAGCATAGTTCTAAGAAAGTTTCAGCTAAACTAATGTACGGTCCTCAAGCCAAATTTGTCCATTAGAGGAGCCCCAAACTATGCAGCAATGGCCTGCATTAGTACCTTGCCATGCTTAGTTATTTAGCCAGAACTGGTCAATTATTATTTCTTGAGAGGTTTGCAAGAATTTGAAGCTAGTTAAATCTTCCAATATACTTGAGTTTAAAACCCTTGTTATTTTAAAATATTCTTATAATAAAATGATTGAAGTAAAAACTCATGTACAGGGAAGTAGGTCCTTATTCTTCGCAAACAAGATAAGTAGAGAACAATTTGAATCTGGCATCCTGAGCTCTGGGTTATCACGTCTGAAAACTGTACTGAGGGGAGGGACCCAAGAAAGGTGGTAAAATTACCGTTACCAGGCGGAAACTTGAAGACTCTTACATACTAAAACCCACCAACTTTTCTCAACAAACGAGCCGAGTTGGCTGAAGCGAATGGACTCGCCACAGCACCGGCTCAGAGATCCGAAGAGTACTCATCACGAGTCCTGAAGCCCTGTACAATTCATGGGGAAGAAAACTGCACCAGAGTTGGAAGAAGGGGAATCACGTTAAAAGTACTGGCAGGTGCAGAGGGCGGAGAAAACCGGAAAAACTTGCTCTAGGACGTTACGGAAACCGGCGAGGGACCTTATCAAATCAGGATCCAGACAGCTCGACTCTCGGTGCAAGCTCTCCCTGTTGCCAATCTTGGGGCGGGCTCACACCTACTATAAAAAGTGAAATCTCCCCGCATGCCCTGGGTTCCCATCGCCCTTAGCAACTACTTGCGATTTGAAGCGGAAGGATGCTCCTTTTCCCGCCCCCCTTGACCAACGGTGTCCTGAAGGGGGAAAGCGCCGGCCCAATTACCTCAGGGGGAACTATGACCAGCCAATAGGAGGCAGGCACAGGAGGGCGGGCTAAAGAGGTCGCGGGCGCACGCGCACTTGGGAGCACGGCCCTTGGTTCTGTGGCGGTGTGGGTGAGTTGGGTGCTGGTGGAGTCGTGTTGGTCCTCAGGATCCTCGCGTAGCCGCTGCCGCCACCTACTACTCTCACCATGTTTCTCACCCGGTCTGAGTACGACAGGTCTGTGTGGCAGGGGAAAGCCGGTTCGGGATTATGAGTGGGCAGGCCCGAGGCCGCACCGCAGCCAGGGTTCTGCAGTGTCACGGGGCGCCCCTGAAATCCAAGTCTGGCCAGGCCTGGGGATCTCTTGCCCTCTCCAGGCACCCACCGTGATTCCCCAAGCTAGACTTGGACGTATCGTCCACACTTGCCCTACCGCTGAGTCACTGCTGGACCCTAACTCCGTGCGGAAGCGAAAAGCTCCAGTTTGTGATTAGGGAGGAAAGCTTTAGGGGCTGAGACTGCTACCTTTAACCTGCAGAAGGGCAGAGGTCAACCCTTTTGGTGCCTAACGTGACTGCCTTTTAAAGTAAGTTAAAGGTGGTGCCTGGAAGACTATGCAGCTGGAGACTGTTTAATAAAGGGTTGTGGTAGGGCGTGCTGTGATGTGTAGTTTCTGCAAAAGCTCTAAGGCATTCTCAGCAATGCTCAGATATATTGTCTGGAGTCTGATTTTAAAGGAGCTGGAATTCAGAATGGTTTTCAAGAGATTTCTCATCATGCTGATACCACTTAACTTAGGGTTTTCTGACTTTTAAAAAAGCTTAAAACAAGTTAAAAAAAACTTTTAGGGCTTAGAAATGCTGACGTTATTAAATTATACATGTTTATGCTGTGGACATTTTTACTTTCAGTTTCTGTTTATATCAGTTAAGTTTTCATGTAGCTATTGTTTGAGTTATTTCTTTTTTTCTCCTTTTTATTTTTTAAATTTGAGGTTAATGTTAGAGTACAAGCAGGTCACAATATTTGAGTTTGTTAGGTAAAGACCCTCTTGTAGTTGTGTCCCCACCCAAAAGGTGTGCCATACACCCTTACATTGCGCCCATTGGTGGGAGCACCCCAAACCCTTTCCTTTCCCTTTCCCCAGCTTGAATTGAAATGACTTTTTCTGCTCTGTGGGGATGTCTGCTGGCTGTTTGGTTTATTATTAAAGCCAGGAAAGTCAGACGTTTTCTTTGTCTTAGATAGGTGACTTGAGAGACTGCATTTCTTGTCAGGTATATTTTGACCCTGTGAAAGTTTTGTCACCTGGCATTACCACTTTTTCATTTTTTACTGACTCATAATACATGTATGTGAAGTCTTAAAACTGATGTCTTTTCTGCTATCTTATAAAATGACTTCATTAATCAATGTTAGCTTCCAAAGCATTGAACAGAATTATCTTTGGAAGATGTTCTGAGTTCTGAGAGTTAAAGTGTATACCATGGCAATTTTTATCCTTATCAGAAAGCCTTTATTAAATTTTGTGATTATTACTTGACATGTATGGGTTGCTTTGTTACTCATTGTGTATATTCCCAGTGCCTAAATATACCTCCCCCCCCTTTTTCTTCTTTTTTTTCTCTTAGAAAAGGGTCTCTTTTGCCTGGGCTAGAGTGCAGTGGCATCATCATAGCTCACTGCGGCCTAACACTCCTGGGCTCTAGCAATCCTCCTGCCTCAGCCTCCCGAACAGAGGGGACTACAGGTGTGTGCTGCCATCCCCAGAAAATTGTTGGGGGAAAAAATTTATAGAGACAAGGTCTTTCTGTGTTGTGCAGGCTGATAACAAATTCCTGGGCTCAATTGATCCTCCTGCCTTGGGATCACAAAATGCTGAGATTACAGGCATGAGCTATCACACCTGACCAACACATCCCTTTCTTATTCGCTTAGCTAATATACTGGAGTGCTTGCTGTGTAAAAGGCAGTATTGTAGGTGCTGGTCATATGCATTGGACAAAATCACTATCTGTGCTTCATATAGGTGATATATGTCTGTCTTTTAAAGAAATGTTTACCGAAGTAATTGTGCTATGAATCAGAAATATATTAATGCCATTAGAGCAATTCAGATCAACCCTATGGAAGTTTTGATGAGATTGCATTCAATGTTAGAAGACCATGGAAAACTTCACAAAGGAGCTGATATAGATATCAGCTGAGTCTTGAGGTTGGGTGCTGTGGATCATGCCTGTAATCCTAGCACTGGGGAAGGCTGAGATGGGTGGATTGCTTGAGCTCAGGAGCTGAGACTAGACTGAGAGGGAGACCCCGTCTCTTATAAAAAGTAGAAACAACTAGCCAGACATTGTGGCTGGCACCTGTAGTCCTAGCTACTTGGGAGGCTGAGGCTAGAGGATTGCTCAAGCCCAAGAGTTTAAGGTTGCTGTGAGCTATGTGCCATGGCACTGTACCTAGGGCATGGAGTGAGACTCTGTCTCACAAATAAATAGAGTCTTGAGAAACAGTATGATTTTAATAAAGATAGTGAGAGTCAGTGGTTTTGAGTCAGAGAATATAGGATTACCAAAGGGAGCAATGAAAAAGCACAGTGTGTGTTTGGAAAAAAGTACAGTCTGGCATGTATGATACATGTACAGGAATAGCAGGAGATAATGGGAAACACAGGATGGGGCTAGATATTAGATGGTTTTTATACAAGAGTAAGGAATTTGGGTCTTATTCTATAAGCAGCTACATGACTTTAATTTTCATTTTAAAAATTATATGATTATAATTGTGTTTTATAGAGATCACTTAACTGGATTAGAGGAAAGAGCTAGTAAATACCAGTTAGGAGGGTATTGCAATAGTTGGGTGAAAGGCAATGAGGGCATTGAGAATGGAAGAAAGAATGATACATTGGGCAGTGCCTGTGGCTTAAAGGAGTAGGGCCCTGGCCCCATATACTGGAAGTGTATATGCCAAAAAGAAAAAAGAAAGAATGCTACATTACAGTAGAGGAGGAGTTGACATTAATCGATATGCCTTGGAATATGGTTGGATATAGGAGAAAATGAGGAAGAATGAGTCAAATCATAACTTTCTAGCTTGAGTAAGTGTCAGATTGGAGATCTGTTAAAACTGAAGTAGGAATAGCAGGAGATGAAGCTGATTTTGCAGAGTGGCTGGATTTAAAGAGATAATGGTTCAGGTTGGAAAATGTTGAGTGTTAGGTGCTAATGGGATATGCAAGTGGAAATGTTTGGCAGGCTTTTGGATTAATTAGGAAAGAGGTCAAACTGGTAATAGAGATTTGGAAATAGTTCATGCTTGCCATAGATGAAAGAACTCAGAGGCAGTAAAGTGTGAAGAGGGCCAAGAGTACAGAGCCTATATTCGGGAGGACATAGTAATACCTCACTATGTTGACATTTCTAAACTAACATGAAAAAAATACTACAATCACATAGTGATTCACAGTTTACAAAGTTCTTTCTTTCTTTTTTAATAATAGAGATGGCAGGTGGAGTGGAGGTGGTCTCACTTTGTTGCTCAGGCTGATCTTGAATTCTTGGCCTCAGTGATCTTCCCACCTCAGCCTTCCAAAGTGCTGGGATAGCAGGCATGAGGCGCCATGCATGGTTAGTTCTTTCATGCTCTATGCCATGCAATTCTCAATTGTCTTGTGACAGAGGCAGGATGAGCATTATTATTTTTTCAGATGAGGGAATTAAATCTGTGAGTGACAGGGCTAGAACTCAATCCCAGGCCTTTTGACTTCAAACATTTGTTTCAGTGATTTTAAAACTGTGCTTCAGAGCCCTAAGCTTCCTGTTAAATGGCCTCAGGGATATTGCCTCAGGAGCAAATCTGGGTACTGGGGCAGTAAGATTCTTTCTACACCTCTGAATTAGTCAAGATAACTCCCAGAGGCAAAATAGTGGAATAGCTGAGAGCTTGGTCTCTATAGTCACATTATCTAAATTCTAATTCCAGCTCTGTCTCTTATATGCCTCTTATTCAACCCCTCTCTGGTCTCAACTTCTTACAAAATACTACTTCTTAGGGTCATTTTGAAGATTAAGTTAATTAAATCATTTAAAATCCAGTTAGCAAATATCAGCTTTTATTATTGTTTTATATTTTAGGATTACATATAAATTTTTTTTTTAAAGAGCTATGGTAAAACAAATTTGAAAATACTGTACAATATATCATTGTTACCTGTTATAAAGTCCAGATTTCATAAATCAAGCATTATTACTATAGTATTTTCATTCATTTGTTGAGATATTTTAAAGTGTTCATTGTATGCTCAAAGCTGTTATAGTTAAGATCATGATTGATGCCTCTTCTTCATAGGCATCTGCTTCATCCAACACAATGGAGCAAGGAAAGATGGGGACATGTTTTAGAAAAGGCATGTAATTGTATCAATATCTTTTGAATGAATGAACTAAGTTAGGCTTTAGGAACTCTCAACCTATTGTTAAGATAACAATACTAAATCAACAAATAAGTGCAGAAATGTTTCTGTGACTGACTTTCACTAAAAATTAAGATATTGTCATCATATGTACATAATGGGAAGAGGATAAGGAAAAACAAACATTTTCTTGGGAATTGCCTGATAGTTTGGGGCATGAACTTCAGTAAATGATTTGGTAGTCACTTGCTCTCATTTGGTCAGTTTGGGAAGACTCTGGGATGGGGTGGAAGTATTCTACAAATAAGTTTCATTTCCTTGAGAAATGGTAATGTACAAAAAAATTACTACTGATTGTTGTGAGTGAAGTAGAGAATACTGACAACATGTATTTAAGCTGTTGCCATCTGACCTAGTTGTTAAGAAACTCAAGTTGAGTGTCTGTATGACTAGTATTTCTGAAATTTTTAAATCTTTTTTTTTTTAATTACAGGGGGGTGAATACTTTTTCTCCTGAAGGAAGATTATTTCAAGTGGAATATGCCATTGAGGCGATCAAGGTATAGTAGCAAGTAGCATAGTTTTGAAATTTCATAGCAACCTAACCCTTTGCTGGCAGAACTTTGGAGTAAATGTGTTTTAATTATACTTCTAGAAAATGTTCTTATGTCCCTTTACTCAACTACTGTTAACCTTTCTTTCCCCTTGTCAGTCAGCATAGCTACAGTTATTAATTATTTTTATAACAATTTCAATCCTATAGCTGACATTTATTTTAAAATTTTGGGGGCAGGTAACTACTTCATAATTATGTAAGTAGCTTTTTCTCAATGGGAGTGGAGGGACACGTTTGTGTCTATAATTCTCTTGACTATAAAGAGGTGTGTGGAAGTTCAAAGTTAGCATCTGCATTATTTTATATATTTTTTTTCTGGGTCTTTTTTTTTTGTTTTTTTTTGAGACAGTTTCACTTTGTCACCCTCGGTAGAGTGCTGTGGCGTCACAGCTCACAGCAACCTCAAACTCCTGGACTTAAGCAATTCTCTTGCCTCAGCCTCCCAAGTAGCTGGGACTATAGGCACCCACCACAACTCGTGGCTGTTTTTTTGGCAGTTGTCATTGTTGTTTAGCAGGGTGGGACTAGGTTCCAACATGCCAGCCTCAGTGTTTATAGCCAGCACCCTACCCACTGAGCTACAAGCGCTGCCTGTTTTCTGTGTTTTGTATTCTTGAGCAAATCATGTAACTGACCACCTCTGTATTCCTGTTTAGATAAAGTTGTAAATTTGTACTAGACAGTTTAGGGAATGAATAAAAGGTGTGTCCTGTAATCTAATAACATAAAATCAAGTAGTTCAAAGCAGTATTCCCAAAACTAAAAAGTAAGCTATCTGTACTTAAAGACAGTTATCATTTGGAAACTATATTTGTTGGATTATGGGTAATCTAAATAGATTTTCAGGTGGTGGATCTTTAAGAAGAACCTAACAGAAAAACAAAGAGATGAGGGAAACATGAGTAGTTAAGATCTTTAAATCTAGTGTTGAAAAAGAATCACTGGCAAACATTTAAAGAAACAGAAAAGATATCTAGGCCGCATCCTAGAAATTCTGATTTAGTTGTAAGGCCCAGGTATCAAGCTCCAGTAATTCTAATGTCTGACAAGGGTTGAGAATCAATGATCTAGCCCAGTTCTTCTCTCTGCTTGAATCACCTTTTGTATTCCCAAATAGCATCTATTTGAATAATCTCTATTTGTACAGTTCTAGTGACAATATTGTCTCACAAGACAACTCATTCTGTTTGGAGCAGTTCATAGTGATTTTGGAAATTTACCTTTTTTTTTTTTTTTGGTAGAGACAGAATCTCACTTTATCGCCCTCGGTAGAGTGTCATGGCATCACACAGCTCACAGCAACCTCGAACTCCTGGGCTTAGGCGATTCTCTTGCCTCAGCCTCCTGAGTAGCTGGGACTACAGGTGCCCGACACAATGCCCGGCTATTTTTCTGTTTTGCAGTTTAGCCGAGGCTGGGTTTGAACCCGCCACCTTCAATATATGGGGCCGGCGCCCTACTTGATGAGCCACAGGCACCGCCCAGAAATTTACCTTTGTATTGAATCAAAAGTCTAGCTTTCTAAAGTTTCTTGTTGGCTCTGATTTTGCTCTTAAACCACATAGAATGTTTAAACTTCCTCCATAAGACAATTCCTCACGTAATTGAAGAGGTCTGTTGTGTTTCTACAAAGAGTGCCTTGGGTAAAAATGGTTGTATGAGAATCTGGAAAAGAGAATCTGAAGTTGGAGGCAGAAGTGAAAGTGGAAGCATTGTGATAATTAGTGAGACAGAAAATGATCAGCTAGCTATAAGCGCCTATTTTTATATTTAGTAATCTTTGCCCCTATATTAAAAACATACTACTATGAAATGCTGGATTATCAGAATTTCAAGCTGTAGCTTTTATTTTGAACTTTAGCTAAGACAAGAGTTCTGCCTAGACTTACGAGTAAGGAGGAATCCTCAGTTTTTGGGTCTTGCTATTAAATTCCTTAGGGCTAGTAATTTCCATATTGTATAGAGGTGACTAGGTGGTATCTGATCTCTGTAGTGCTCGGTTGGGCTAGGTGAGAGATAGTGAGGTAGCCCTTAATGGATAAGACTTAACTTATGTGAAAATTCAGGCACTTGGAGTTCAAACAAATTGTTTGTTGCCTTGGCAACTTATGAGGAGCCAATGGGAAAAGAATTCGATAACTGGGGCTTTTGTAGTATAAAAGGAATTAGAGAATAGCTAAAAATGGCTAACAGAAATTTTCACTTGGAGATGCCATATGAATGGCATGGGTAAGATACAGCCAGCAGAGGTAGAAAAAAGTGCCTTTGGAGTAGGTTTCTTGGGAGAAGCAATAGAAATCTGTGTTAATGTCAAAATTATTGTATTATATTGAGCATCTAGTTATTGGTTACTAGGCTAATGAGTTATATTCAAGAAATACTATGTACATTTAGTTCAAATGTTCCCTATCTTTTTTCCCTCTCCCCAGGCTCCAGTAAGAGGGTTGGAGGAAGAAATTTAGGCAGAATTATAATATTGAAATATCTGGAGGGGGAAAATTATCTTGAATTTTTTTTTTTAATAATTTTATTGAATCATAATTATGTACATTGGTGCAATCACAGGGCACGATTCATATACATTCAGAAATATTTTGATCATACTGTTACAGATATCCTTCATGGCATTTCCTTGATCACTATA
>CAUYON010125258.1:0-48405 GCA_963573935.1 Arctocebus calabarensis
TTTAGCTGGGTACAGAATCCTGGGTTGAAAGTTCTTTTGTTTTAGGAGATTAAAAGTAGATGCCCATTCTCTTCTAGCTTGAAAGATTTGATCAGAGAGATCTGCAGTTATTCTAATATTCTTCCCCTTGTAGGTAATAGATTTCTTCCGTCTGATTGCTTTCAGAATTTTCTCTTTCATATTAACTTTAGTGAACTTAATTATGATGTGCCTCAGGGATGTCTTATTCAGGTTGAGTCATGCTGGGGTTCTGAAACTGTCTGATATCTGAATTTCAGAATCTCTTGGCATGTCTGGAAAATTCTCTTTCATACTCTCATAAATAAGAGACTCTGGGCCCTGTGACACCACTTCGTCATTTTCAGGTATCCCTATCAGACAAATATTGGTTTTCTTTGAGTTATCCCAGAGCTGTCTGAGAGAATGATCCATTTTTGCCTTCCATTTCTCTCCTCTTTGTAGGTTTGGGGGTGTTCGAAAGCTTTCTCTTCCATGTCAGAAATCTTTTCTTCTGCTTGCTCCATTCTGTTACTGAGGGATTCTACTGTATTTCTCAAATCTTTGAGGGCTGCAACTTCTTGTCTCAATGTGTCAAAATCTTTGGTCATTTGATCTTTGAAACCTTTGACTTCTTGAGACAATTTTTGAAATGCTTCCAGAATTTCTAATTCTAATTTTTCCTCTATTTTACTGATTTTTTTTTTTTGCAATCCAAATTCTGAATTTGATTTCTGACATTTCAGCCATCTGTTTATGCATAGGATCATCATTTGTGTCCGCCAAATTTTTCCTTGGGGGGGTTGATCTACTCTGGTTGTTCATGTTTCCAGAGCTTTTCCACTGATTCCACCCCATATTTATTACACCGTTTGGCTGGGTGAATAGGTAAGGATAAGTTGGGTTGGGGGTTCTAGGAGTAGTGATTGACCAGTCCTTCCTTTGCCTGTAAGCTGGGACTGGTGTTTGTACCTTTTCCCCTAGATTTTTGCCAATCCGTACTTTGCTACTGCCTGTGAAACTGGGGGCCTTCTTGACGTGGTGGGGTTAAGTGGCTCTGTCTTATTTTCAGCGGGTCTCTGTCTTGCCCTAGAGAATCGGTTACTCTGTGTTGGAATCTGAGCTGTGGAGGAAAACCAGCAATTAGGTCACCACCACCCCCACAACAATTCCACAACAATTGGAAAGGAAAACCAAACCTCCCACTACCACAAACCCACTGTACAACTTTGGAAAGTCCTCAGGTGATTGGCCCAGTTGAAGAGGTCCCAATCAATAGTCCCATCCAGTGCCAACCTCAAATCAAAGAGTTGAAAAGTCTTTGGTGACTAGATAGCAGAAGTCTGCTATCAGCTTTAGTATAACTCGCTCCAGGGTTCTGTGAGCTCAGGAGGACCCCCCTCAGCCAGTAAATTAGCCGGAGAATGTTAATGCCTCCTTCCCTGCCTTGCCCCTCTGTCACACCCAGTCTCTGGTAACCCTGCAGGACTGTGATCCAGTTGCCTCCAATGAGCAGATGCTCTAGAGGTTTGTGCCTGCCTAGGTCATACGGGGCTCTGTGGCTCCTCAGCCAGTCCACCAGTTATGTCGGTGTTGGCAGCAGGAGGGGGGGAGGTGAGGCCTGACAACCTGGGTACTTGATAGGGACTGGGGCAATTCACTGAGTTCCAACCCTGTCCCTGATTGATGTAAAGTAGATAAAAAAGCTAACAGAACAGAACAAGTTTGCAGAATTTCTGCCCTGAGGAAGAGATGCTGGGCTGCTAATAGTCCTAACTCAGTCTGTGAGCTTCAGCCCTTTGTCTCAGCTGTCATCCCCTGAGGGCCAGATGCGGCAGAGATTTAGCAAAGCTTTCTCAGTGCTGCAGCTTGGTGCCTCAGGGACCACCTCTCTGCTTAGGCCGGCCACCCCTCGGCTCACTCTCCTCTCACCACTCCCGAACAGGGAAAACAACACAGACCAGGGACAGCCCGCGCCCTGTCCACACCCCTCGAGAAAGTGTCCAAGAATCTGGACTCCATGGGTGACAGACCTCCAGACATCAGGGTGAGAGTGGAGGGGAGTGCCAGGAGTTCCAACTTGCAGGCAGAGAATATATACAGTTTTATACAGCTTTATGCCTGGCAGGAGAGTGTCATGGGACCCTAGTAGGGGAAGGAGGTCTGGTTTTTAGAGGGTCTTTCCCGTGGGGTAGAGTGGGAGGACATCTGAGCTCTGCTGGCTTGTTTGTATGGAGGTATGGAGTATACTGCGAGCCATTCTCTTGGGGAGGGTACTCCCATCCACTTGGTGATGTGCTCTGTACCTTTTATTTGTATTCTTCGGGTCACAGGTTGCTCCAGCAGGGTTGATGTGCATTCTTTGACCTTCTCTTTTGGCTGAGCTCCAAACCGTTGGCTTTCTTGCTAAATTTCTGTTCTTTAACTCTCCTTCTAGACGGGAGCATCTGCAGAAAGCTGGCTATAGACCGCCATCTTGGCTCCTCCCCCAAGATTTTCAGTTTCATCTAGTCAAATTTTATTTCCTAGTAAAGTTCTATCAGTTTACCTAAGAAAATCTCAACTATAACATCTTCCTTTCCATTGAAGGAAAATGAGGCTGCATGGAGAGAAAATCTCCTGAACACTTCTGTTAGAAAGAGGAACACCTTTATTCCAACTGACTAGTGTCCAAGATGACCAAGCTCCCTGGCCTACTCCATCCCTGTTCTTTTATAGGGTTTGCAGAAAGGCAGACAAAGGAATTATTATATTGTCCTTCATTGGAGATTTCAAAGCATGGGCAGGATTTATAGCAAAGTTTCAGGAAGTTAATCTTTTACAAAGAAGCTGTGAGGAGGTTTGAGACATCATGAGTAACCCTGTGGCCTTATCAGCAAAACACAAAAACTTCTGGCCTTTCAGATTAAAACACAATACTTCAGTGTTTTCTCCCTTACTTTAATCAGTGAGTTTCTTCCCTATCTTCTAATCAATGTCATTGTGGCTTTCATATACTCTTTCAGTTGACACTTTTCTACTTCAATACTTTCTTCTTATTGTCCATTCACAAGAAAAAAAAAAAAAGACACAAAGCTACCTCAAGAAAGCTAGACATCGCACTAGACAAAGATTTTAAATCAACTGTCTCAAATATGCTAAATATCTTAAAGGAACTATGGCTAAAGAAGTAAATGAAAACAAGAGAATGATGTCTCCACCAATAGAGAATATAAATAAAAATATAGAAATTGTTGAAAGATAAACTGTAGAGTTTAAAAAATAATAACTGAAATGAAAACTGACTTAAGAGAGACAACAGCAGATTATATCTAGAATATTAAAGAATCATTTGACTTGGATATAGTTTAATTGATACTATCCAGTGTGAGGAACAGAATGAAGAATGAAGCAAAATCAACAGTTTCAGAAACAAACCAGAGTTTCAAAAACCAGTGGATACATACAGATGTACTAAAAGTTACAAAAGGAGAGGAGAGAAACAGATGGTAAAGACTGAATAGTTTAATAAATAGTTAAATGGTTGTAAATTTCCCAAATTTGATCCATACATTAAAGAGGGGTAACAAACTCCAAGTGTCATAAATGTATGATATCTGTACATGGAAACATCATAATCAAACTATTGAAAACCAAACTTAAATTCTGAAAGCAAAACAATGTGAACAATTTATCGTGTACAAAAGGTTCACAATTTTCATAGCAATTGATTTCTGATCTAATTTTTGCTATCCAGAAAACAAGATAACACATTTATAGTATTGAAAATAAAAGGCTATCAAAAATAAAACTGTTCTTCAAGTGTGAAGGAGAATTTAAAATTTCCTAGCACATACAAAGTTGGAAAGTAAATCTCTAGCAGATATGGCCTATGTATAATCAATGAATGTATTGTATTATATTGTATTAATACAAAAAAGGACAAAAATGACACGATCATTTCAATAGAGGTACAAAACACTTTTGACAAATTCCAACATACTTTCATGATAAAATCTGAACAAAGGAGGAGCATAAGGGAACATTTTCAGTCTGATAAAGGGCAGCTATAAAAATCCCACAGCTAACATTACCACTGATGGTAAAAGACTGAATGCTCCTCAGGAAGAAATAAGACAAGGCTATCTGATTTTGATGCTTCTACTTAATATTGTGATGGAGTTTTCACAGCAATTAGGCAAGAAAAATTTATCAAAGGTAACAATAGGAAAATAAGAAGCAAAAATATCTATTTGAAAATGACAAGTTATTATATACAGAAAATGAGAACGCTATTTAAATTAAAGGAGTTAGGTAAGGTATTACTGAACAAGATAAAAACACAATCTAGTGTTTCTATAAACTATCAATAAACTATAGGCGGTTATAATTAAGACAATAGTTCTATTTATAACAACACCACTTAGCAAATAGGGGGATAAAGTACAATCAAAGAGAACATTATTGATGTAAAATAAATTCAGGATGAGCCACTTACATTGACGTCAAAGATCTCCTATTTATTTTAGTGTACAGGAAAGCTGTGCAATGTTTCTGGATGAGTAAGTTTAAGGAACTTAAAGGAGAATGGCTGACTATAGATTGCTTGTCATTTCCCTATGATAACATTTGACCTTCTCAATGAGACTTCTCTGTGGCAGTCATTCATGCCATTTGTCTAATATTTCTGGCTCTTTGACCCTACAGGCACATGATAGGTTTGTACTTTCTAGCCCTATTGAATGCTAATATGGTAGATTTTAAGGGCATTCCCATCTTAATATTTCTCTTAATTCAAATAATGGTAATAGCAGCTAATATTCATCTAGCACTTTTCTGTTAGTTCTTTTCTTGTGCCACAAAGTTTAAATGTATCTTCTGATTTAAACTTCACAACAACCTTGGGAGCTAGGAGCTATTATTACCTCAGGCATACAGAAGAAGTCAAGGCAAGGATGTTTATAACCTGCCAGGAGGAGAGCTATTTTCAACCCAGGAATTCTGGAAAGACGGTGTGATGGTTAATTTTATATGTCAGTGTGACTGCGCCTTGGGATACCCAGATATTTGGTTAAACATTTTTTTCTGGATATGTGAAAGCATTTCTGGATGAGATTAGCATTTGAATTGGAGGACTGAGCAAAGCAGGCTGTCCTCCCCAGTGTGGGCCACCATTCAACCCATTCAGAGGCTGAACAGAAAAAATACATGGAGTAAAGCAGAATTCCCTTTTTCTGTCTGACTCTTCCAGCTGAATCTGTCTCCTCCAGCTCTCAGACTGGAATTTACAAATTCAGTTCTCCAGTTGTAGGGTCTTTTTGACTTGGACTGGAACTATACCACCAGGCCTCTTGAGTCCTTAGTTTACCAACTACAGATTGTGGGATTTCTCAACTTGCTTTATAATAAAACTCTGTATGTACCTATACATCTATTCTATTAGTTCTATTTTTCTAGAGAACCCTGGCTAATCTGAGAAATAAATAGTATTTAGATATACACTCTTGCCCTGATACAGATCTCTATACCTTCCTATTCTCCTAACTTCTCCCTTTCTATCTTCTAATGCATAATTTAAAAATCATTATTGAGTTTCTAAAATATTTATCCGTGGATACTTATTAGATATCAACCAAATAAGACTGTGATTTATTTAGAATGCATGAGATTTGAGTCTTTCTTCTTTAACATGACATTGCCTCTGAGATTCTAGGCAGTTTTTCAGTGTACCAGGAGGCTTCATATGGCTTATTCATTTCCACATTTACCTAAAAATAAGAGTCCCCACTAAATAAAATAAGCATATTACTGGCAATTCAATATTTATCAAATAATAGTTGTTAAGAAGATGCCCATGTAAATAACTTCAAATAAGAAACATTATAAATAGGTGTATGTTTATTATCTTTCTATTATTAAAAAAAGCACTGATAAAAATAACTAGTTTATTTAATAATATCCACAAATGCTTACATTCTAATAACTTAAATATTGACACTTACTAGTGTGCTTGAATAACATTATATGTTACCAAGCAAACCTTTTTATAGCTCATTAAATGAAACTAAATACTCAAATGAAGCATTAATTAAAATTATACTATTTCACTGATGTAAGTAGTAAATGAAAGTAAGATTATATACATATATGTACAAGACAAAAAACGTGCCTTTTAAAAGTTGTTTTCTAGTCTTGTGCATAGGAATGCACTTATTTAAAAGTTATCTTAATGTTCATTTTATATTTATGAGGACAACATACTCAATATTGAGAATTTGGCATTTCTGATTCAGGTCACACTATGCAGAAATGAACTGCCTGTTCCTGGCTTTCATCTCTTAAATAATTTTTTTATTAGCAGCTGAAATGAAAGCACTACTCTTGAACCATAAGATACTGTGTGCTAAAGTGATACCATCTTTTATCTGTCACAAATCTTAAGGTGCTTGTGTTTTCAGGATCTTCACATATTACTGATTGATGTGATGTGACAAACACAGGAGGTTTTTAATGTTTTAGTTAGGACACTTTAGAAATTGTGTTTATTTTTGCCTATTCATTTTCCTTCTTGACAATGTTCTCCACTGTGAACATTCTGCTACTAACACAATAAGGGTTAGAGGCAAATAATTAATTTTTTTCTTAATGAATTTTAGGCATAAGAAGCTAACCTGGAGCCCCATAAATCTCCCTCAGGTGTACAAATACGTGAAGAGCGCTACAGAAGACAAGTAAAACTGAATAACAATCTCAAATTGCTCATTACGCTTTGGTTTTCATTTGTTCCCATAAATATTTTTTATTGGAATACTATGGAAGTTTGTTTTTGCACAGCTTGCAAAAAAGAAAGCAAAACACTTTCATTCAACTTGCATATTTCAATCTACTTATTCTTATATTAAATGTTACTACCTAAGAATTTTTCTATTTATTGTAAGATGACAGGTATTTAAAATATCACCTTTTCCTTAAATACATGTATACACACAAACCCAGACATGAATATATAAAATATATATTTTTATGTATATAATATATATATTTCAACTTACAGGGGATCTACTATATATATATTTATATATATAATCCTATATTTACTATATATATAGTAGATTCTCTTTAAGTTGAAAACTTGGGACTGTAACAAACTAGTCAACAAACAGAGGTGGCCAACATAAGGAACTAGGCCTATTGTACTGATCACATACATGTGGTGCATACCTGGTCTATAAAAATTAGGTCAACTTAAGCAATGTGGGAAGATGATCAACTGTGGAGGTTCTACTGCATGTGTATAACTGAGAAGAATTGAAACAAACTGACGTTTATTCAGCCACCTACACTCTCAAGAAATAATTGTTAAACACATATGGTGTATTAAACACTGTGCTAGGTGCAATAGAAATAACTCTTTTATACATTAGCTTATATTATAATTGGAAGGGGGGTACCATGAAACAAAAAATTAAAGAAAAAAAATTTAATTATTAGTGTAAATGAATAATAGTGCTATGTTCTATAAGAGGGCATGATTGAAGAATCAAAACTAGTTATTTTTGGAAGTTTGGTAGGTAAATTTAGCCATAAACTTGACATATAAACTGAACCTGGAGTATGAGCTGCAAGATAATGAAAAATAGTGGTACCCATCCCAGTAGATTTATTCCTTAGATAATGCATTTGGAAATTTCCCAGAAATATGCCTCAGTAGGGAAGACATTGGGTAATGAATGAAAGGATAGGCACCAAGTCTGTGAATATTTAGCAATAACTCCTACCACCATTACAAATGAGATACTATTTTGTAGCTAGAGACTGAGGCCAAAAAGTTGTTTTTTGTTTTTGTTTTTGAGAAGAAAACTAGATCATTGCTTTTATTTCTCTGTTGTAGCTCATTTTCTTCTTTTCTTGATTGGGACTCCCAACAGAGTCCTAAAAAAGGATTACGAAACAGTGAATAAAGCAGTATTTGATCATGACAAGTAATAAACAAGAGACCAGAATATTATACTTTTGCTGCAGACGTAAATCTTAGTTGACAAATTCCGACATGCAAGAAATGAAACTTCTTCCTTCCTGATGCTACAGCAATAGGATATTATGCAGTGCCAAGACATGAAATGAAGATAGGGCATCTGTTCTTGAGCATCAGTCTACTGAGTTGACAGTGAAATATCATTCTTCCTGTTTGTTTGGCCTTGTGAGATCTAGCCGTTCTCATGGCTTCTGAGTTATTCCTGGGGGACAGACATCTGCTTGCAGTCCCATTTGCCTTAGCTACCATGCCACCATTTCTACTCTGGTACCAAGAGTCCCAGTTGGTGTAGCTGGAAAGCACAACAAAGCTCTCTTGTGCGTTCCAGATCTACATATATTTCCATGGTTCTCCATTTCTCTAGCCTGGAGGAATCTCTTTGTATAAATGCGTAAAAATGTTTCCTCTTTCATTTTTTTTCAAATCACCTTGTTTATGCCTATAACTTCAGGTCTTTCTGAATACAAAATCCCTGCTTTCTGCCTTGTCACAAACTTTCCTGAGCTAAGAACAAACTGAGTTTTCAATCTGCTTAGATGGGGGTAAGTATACAGATAAAATGAAGAAAAAAACATAAATTAGAAGTTTAAAATATTTTTCTAAATAAATATCCACACATAGAATAAGAGTGGTCTAGAATAGATGATGAGAATGCACTAAAAATATCTAACCTGTAAATAATTGAAATAAAATTAAGCTTTTAAGTGAGATTCCCATAATTTAAATTCTCACTTAATTCTATACCTCTCTATCATTCTGATAATAACCTGTTTGCATCATGAGACAGGTATAGTTTCTTGATTTTCTTGTTGTCTTTCTATAAAACATTCACTTCAATAAAATAAATATTTTAATTATAATATTTCAAATATAAAAGGGTCAAATAGAAATATTGGCATAGTAGTTAAAAGAGAGGTCAATGGATGGTAAATGAGATTTATGATGATAGTACCAAGCCTTTTTCTTTGAATTTCTTGAGTCATGTGTAAGGTCTAATACAAAATAGATGTAAATGATTGTTGAAATTTTGAATAAAGCATACAGTAAGTTTTCATAATATAATCTTTCGACCTTTAGTGATGGTGTTGAAATTACATGTATTATCTAATCTCCATTTTGCTTTGATCCTGCAATCCCATTACTGGGCATCTACCTAGAAGGAAAAAATCCTTTTATCATAAGGACGCTTGCACTAGACTGTTTATTGCAGCTCAATTTACAATCGCCAAAATGTAGAAACAGCCTAAATGCCCACCAACCCAGGAATAGATTAACAATCTGTGGTATATGTACACTATGGAATACTATTCAGCCATTAAGAAAACTGGAGACTATAGCCTTTGTATTAACTGAGATGGAAGTGGAACACATTATTCTTAGTAAAGCATCACAAGAATGGAGAAGTATGAATCCCATGTAGTCAATTTTGATATGAGGACAATTAATGACATTTAATGACATGGTGGGGGTGGGGTAAGGGGAGAGCAGAGAGAGAAAGAATGAGGGAGGGGTGGGGAAAGGAAGAGCAGAGTGAGACAAGGAGCGAGGGAGGTGGGGTCTTGGTGTGTGCCACACCTTTTGGGGGCAAAACACGATTGTAAGAGGGACTTTACCTAACAAGTGCAATCTATGTAACCTGGCATGCAAGTGGTCCAGTCATGAGTTTCTTTCAGATTACCACCTATGGAAAATGAGGGATACCCTCAATGAATCCCCAACAATAAAGAAAAAAAATTCATATTGTATATATGAATATACATTTAAGTATATACATATTTATATATAAATATTATTATAAATATGTAATTATTTAAGGTCTGTGATGCAGGCCACAATCTAGCAGGTTGTCAGTGAAAACTGAATTGAATCATGGGCTGTATTCCTTGGAAGCAGATTCTGAGACAGAGGATGGCATGCAGGTGGCCCAGTCATGAGTTTCTTTCAGATTACACCTATGGAAAATGAGGGATAGTACTAGAGAAGAAGTTGTAATCTCAACAATGGCCTCAGCCAACTCCATGGGAACTCTGAAGATGAGATGACCCAAAAAATATGTTTCAAGTTTGGGGGAGAAGGAGAGATGTTTGTATGTATATCATTGAATATTGCATGCTCAATAAAGTTTCTAAGCATGAAGATTCTTTAACTGAGGTGATTCAGAAGAGGGCTCAAACACTTACAGAAGTTAGTGAAGCAAGTTCTTCATTCCTGAAAGAGGATTTGTGGGAAGAGGCAGACCAAAACATACACTAAATATAGTATTTAATGGGGACAAAAAGAAATGACAATGGTGTTCACATAAGCAAAAAAGCCGATGAAACACATCTGAGATCCCAAAATATATCCTCCAGCCAAAGTGGAAAATCATTATATTATAGAGTGGATATTGCAAACCTTTGTTAGTCCAGTATCTGCTACTATAGAAGGATACCACAAACGAGGTAATTTTTTAAAAAAGGAAGTTTATTTGGCTCATGGTTCTAAACATTGGGAAGTTCAAGAGTAGGTGCTGGCTTCTGGCAAAGGTCTTGCTATGTCATCCCATGATGAAAGAGTAAGTAAGTACATAAGTCAGAGAGGAAATTGAGCCAAACACAACTTTTTATTGAGAGCCCATCCCTCTGAGAACTAATCCACTACAGTAACACTGACAGAAAGCCATTCATGATAGGACGTCTTCATGTTCTAATCATCCCTTAAAAGGTAGCTCACTTTACTACTTTTACATAGCAGTTAAGTTTTCTACACATGAACCTTTAGAGGATACATTCAAGTCATAGAAAAATCAGTGGGGCAAAATAGATTATCCCACACTTGCTGTTAGAACAATTGGGTTATAGTTAGGAAAATAAAATGAATTCTTCATATTCATAATTCACAAATGTATATTTCAGATAAGTAAAGATTTAAATGGAGAAATTTAAATAGTATAATTATATCCCAGTTAACTAAGGATTTATACACAGTCCTGCAAAACTATCAGATGAGAAAAAAATGTGTCACATATTTTTAACTTACAGGAAGAAATAATTTATTAGAGAAACACTGAGATCCCATGTTCAGAAAAAAATAATAATTTTGACCACATTATAAAAGTATGTGTGTCAAAATGTACCATAAACAAAGAACAGACTGGAAAAATGCACTGGCCAACCATATAAAAGCAAAGTATTAAATACATAAATATATAATGAATAAGTAATGTAATGGCTAAAGGTTTTTCCATGGATAAAAGCAATTCAAATATGAAGAAATCTAAAAAAATTAAACATTAAAATAAAGTTCAGCTTAATAATGAGATACAAATTAAAGCAACAATGAAATATGCCAAAATTCTCAGATAAGTAAAAAAAAAGTCTGACAATATCAAGATTCGGTACAAAATTTTTTTTTAATATAATAATGTTGATGAATTGATGTATTGCTAATATAACATGGGAAAACAGTGCTGTAAACTCATACTAAAGGAGAAAATGTGCAAGCATAAAATCTTTCAATGGTATTCTTTACTTGTAAAATGAGGGGATATATAAGCAAACACATTATAACATTATTTGTCATATAAAAAATTAGAAACAATCAACAAAAACATTTATGTGGAGGGATATATAAAATTAATATTTGTACATACAGTATGTCTACAAAAAATACTGAGTGAAAGAAAGCCAACGATAGATCAATTAAGCAAATATTATTTTTACAAATTAAAAGCATAAAATTCCCTTCAGTATATACACATGAAATAAAAATATAAAAGCATACACTATAAAGGAACATAATTCATTCAAGATGTTATTTGCTTTCTTAAAAAAGTAGACTAGAATGTGAAAGGAAACAAAGACTTTAGCTTTTTGGAGAACATTCTGTAAAAAAAAAAAAAAAGCCCATACATTTATTTTTGTGATTCCAGAATGTTGTGTAACAGAATGCTTAATTGCTCTCTAAAATATATCTGTACTTATAAAAAAAAAATCTTCAAAGTAAAATCACAATAAAAAGAAACCATTCTCCCCCACTTTATCAGAATCAGAGTTGATATTCTTTAAACCAAATTTCAAGTGAAATGAAAAAATTTTATTAACAAATAAAATTTAAAAGAAAATCCTTAGTTAGGCAGCTCTTGGACAATACCCTCAAATCATATCTTATTAAATAAAAACATTGACAGACTATGTATTGGACTTCATCAGAATTAAATATTCTTGCTCTTCAAAAGACACTGCTAAATAATGAAAAGTCAAATTATTGACCAGGAAAAAAATATTTTCAAATTACATATTTGAAAAAGGTATATATCCAGAAAAATATTAGGAGCTCTCAAAGCTCAAAACAAGAAGCAATCTGATATTTTTAAAATGTGCAAAAAAATTTACTTAAAAAGACATGTAGATGGCAAATAAGAATATGCAATTATGGTCACTGATCATTAGAAAAATGGACATTAAAACAATATGATGCCACTCCACAACTTTTAGAATGACTAAAAGAAAATAGTGCCAAGTACTCTTAACAAATTTACAGCTACTGGATCTTTCATAAATCACTAAAAGGAAATAAAAATGACACAAATTTTTTGAATACAGTTTGGTAGTTTTTATATAAAGTTAAACTTACATTTGTGAAACAACCTAGCAAATCCACTACTAGGTATTTACTCTAGAGAACCAAAAATACTGATATTAATATCACTATAACAATTTTGAAAGTAATATTATTTATAATGGCTATAAATTGGCAATAATCATGTGGTACCATGATGAATGGATAAAAAATCATGGTATGGCCTTACAATAAAACACTTTTTAGAAAAAAGGTCCAAAATGGTAAAATAATTGCACTCTTCATCAGCCTCTCCCAGAAAATTTGGAGAGAAGTAACTAGCCACTGCCACCTTGATCTTCCTGCTCAGAAACAGTACTAAAAAAGGCACAGCATGACAATGTAAGTCACCAGGATCAGAAAAGATGTAAAGGGTACCAAAGAGAATTATATTAACCACAGTTTCCCATTTTTTATATGGCAAATATGGTAAGGGAAACTGAATAGAAAGTAGGACATCAGCAAAATAACTCAAAAAAATTAACTCAATCAAAGACAAAGTCTCAAGAAATTAACAAATTAAATACAAAGTCATTAAGAATTTGGATATAATTGGAAAGTATATAACAGAGCTGAATGAATTCAAAGTGGTGTTCAGGTAATTTCAAAACAAAGTTGAGTTTAAACTATGGAGAAGAAAGAATCTCAGTGCTTGCAGACAAGGCTCTATAGCTAACCCCATAATTTAAGGAGGCAGAAAAGAGCAAAGCAGAGTAATGTACTAGAGACCTATGGAACTATGTGAAGTGTAGAAACATATAATTTATAGATATCACTGATGAAAGTGAGTACCCACAGCATGGACACTCTAGTTGACAATATTTTATTTGAAAATTTCCCAAGCATTGTCAAAGATTCAAACATATACTACTAGATGGATATTAAACTCCAGGACTAATCAATTCAAATAGAATATATTCTAGAAACATTATAATTCACCTGTCCAAAGACAAAATTAAAAAGAAAATTCTGTAAGCAGCCAGGTATAAGCACCATCTGACCTACAAGAGTAAACCTATCAGGTTAATAGCTGATTTCTTAGCAGAAAAGTTACAAACCAGAAGGGAATGGAGTCCTACCTTCAATCTTGTCAAACAAAATAACAGTCTAGGATATTATATCCTACCAAGTTAAGTTTATTGATGAGAAATCAAATCTTGTCTTTTACTGACAAGAAATGATTGAGGAAATTTAACCACTATTAGATGAGTTCTGCAGGAAGTCCTAAGACCTGTGCTATACATAAAACAACACAATGGACTTCTAGCAAAGTAAAACTACCTGGATACTAAAGAATAAAATCTAACTACAAAATGGCATAAGTAATAAAGCAACAGAGTACAGAGTACCAAACAATAAATGAACAGAAAACCACCCCATTTATCAATTCTCTCAATAAATGTGAATGACATAAATTCCTGACTGAAGAGATATAGGCTGGCTGATTGGACAGAAAATATGCTAGTTAAGTATATGCTGTCTTCAGGAAATGCATTTAAGCCCCAGAGATAAATCAAGACTCAGGGTAGGGCAGTGCCTGTGCCTCAGCGAGTAGGGTGTCGGCCCCATATACCGAAGGTGGGGGGTTTAAACCTGGCCTCGGCCCAACTGCAAAACAAAAAATAGCCAGGCATTGTGGTCCCAGCCTGTAGTCCCAGCTACTTGGGAGGCTGAGGCAAGAGAATCACCTAAGCCCATGAGTAGGAGGTTGCTGTGAGCTGTGTGATGCCATGGCACTCTACAGATGGTGATAAGGTGAGACTCTGTTTCTACAAAAAAAAAAAAAAAAAAGACTCAGGGTAAAGGGTTGAAATACAATATTTCATGAAAATTAAAACTAAAAGAAAGTGGAAGTTGCAAGTAAATATCACCCTGATACCAAAACCAGGGAAGGATGCAATTAAAAAAGATAACTACAGACTGATATCTTCAATGAATATAGATGCAAAAATACTCAGTAGAATCTTAGCAACCAGAATGTAGCTACACATCAAAAAAAAAAAAAAGGTAATAATCCATCATTACCAAGTAAGCTTAAACCCAGGGATGCCACCCAGCTTAAATTATACAAATGTAATAAAAATATAATTCAGCATAAAAACAAAGTAAAATAAAAAATCATATGATCCTCTCAATAGATGCAATAAAAGCATTTGACAAAATTTGATGCCATTTTTTGATAAGAGTACTTAAGAAAATTGTCATAGATAGCACATTCCTAAAATTGAAAGAACCCTTCTGTGACAAATCTGCCACTAACATGATACTGAAAGGAGAAAAGCTAAAAGTGTTTTCACTTAAAACAGAAACCATACAAGGATGTCGCCTATTGACATTACTATTCAACATACTGCTCAAAGTTCTAGCCAAAGCAATGAGACGAGAGAATTATATTAGGGGGACTGAAAAAGAGACAGAAGATATCGAACTATTGCTCTTTGCAGATGACACAATCTTATTCTCAGAAAACTCAAAAGATTCATGAAATTGATAAAGAAATAAGTGTCCAGCAATGTGTCAGGATATAAAATTAATGTACACAAATCATTAGCTTTAATATACAGCAAAAGCAGTGAAGCCAAGATTCAAATCAAGGAAAGAATAACCTGCACTGTAGCATCAAAGAAAATTAAATATCTTGGAATATATTTTACAAAGGACTTGGAACTTCTCTACAGAAAAAGAATACCTGGATACTAAAGAATAAAACCTAACTACCCCAAAGGCATAAATAATAAAGCAACAGAGTACAGAGTACCAAACAACAAAATGAACAGAAATCCACTTGCAGACAAGGCTCTCTAGCTAACCCCATAATTTAAGGAGGCAGAAAAGAGCAAAGCAGAGTAATCTACCAGAGACCGATGGAACTATGTGAAGTGTACAAACATATAAATTATAGATATCACTGATGAAGGACAGCACCCACAGCATGGACGCTCTAGTTGACAATATTGTATTTGAAACAGTGTGAAAAGAAATTGCAGAGGATGCTAATCAATGGTAAAACCTATCATGCTTCTGGCTTGGAAGAATCAATGTTGTTAAAATGATTATATCCAAAGTGATCTACAGATTCATTGTAAGGTCCATTATATTACCAATGTCATATTTTGCAGATTTTGAAAAAAAAATAGTTCTGCAATTCATTTGGGAAAAAAAAGTCAATAAAATTATATGAAATAAGAACAAATCTGGAAGCATCTCCTTACCAGACTTCAGGCTACATTAAGTATCGATAGTGATCAAAACAGTATAAAAATAGAGACAGAGACCTATGGATCAGAACAGAGACTCTAGAAATGTAACAAGCCTCAGCTTGCCACCTGATCTTTGACAAAGCAAACAAAAGTACACACTGGGAAAAATAATCTCCATTTACTAAATGATGCTGGAAGAACTGGTCAGTCACATATAAAAGTCTAAAACTAGACTTACACCTCTCACCACTTACAAAAAAGAATCCACAATGTATATGTAAATGATTAAAATCTATGACAAAAACTCAAATCTCCCCCCCAGAAGAAAGTTTGTGGGAAAAACTCTTAAATTTATTCACCAAGGGAAACAATTTACAAAAACAATGCCACTGGCAAAACCAAAAAGAAGTAAATGGGACCTCATTAAATTGAAGAGCTGCTTTACAGCTAAGAACACAGTCAACAAAGCAAAAAGACAAGCTACAGAATGGAAGAAGATATTTGCATGCTACCTGTCCAACAAAGAGTTCATAATCAGAATCTACAAACTCAAGCAAACAGGAAAACATCACACAATAACATTAAAAACTGGGCAAAAGTCATGAATAGGAACTTTTCCTACAAAGATGGAATAATGGCTGATAAACACCTGAAAAAACTCACATTGTCCCTAATCATAATAGAAATGCAAATCAGAACTAACATTGAGATATCACCTAACTCCAGACAGAATGGCTCACATCATAAAGTCTCAAAGCAACAAATACTGGCTTGGTTGCAGAGAGAACAGAACCCTTATTCACTATTGGTAAGATTGCAAACTTGTGCAAAGTATATGGAAAGCAATATGGAAATCCCTCAAAGACATAAAAATAGGCCTACCATTTGATCATGCAATCCTATTACTAGGTATTTACCCAAAGCCGGGAAAAGACATTCTGTCATTCTGTCACTAAGATTTTTGCATTCAAGTGTTTATAGCAGCACGATGCATAATCTCAAAGATGTGGAAACAACCCAAGTACCCTTCTATACATGAATGGATTAATAAATTGTGGTATATATATAACATGGAATATTATTCAGCCATAAGAAAGATGGAGATTACGTATCTTTTACAACAATCTGGATGGAATGTGAGACCATTCTCCTAAGTGAAATATCACAAAAATAGAAAAGCAAGCCCTATGTGTACCCAGTACTAAATTGGAACTAGTGGATTAACACCTGCATGCTCACATGAGAGAAAAACTCTTATGCTTTCTGGTGCTAACTTTGGGTTTGGTTTGAATTTTTCTTTCTGGTTCTTTGAGATATGACATTAAGTTGATAACTAGTGGTCTTTCTGTTTTTTGGATGTAAGTATTTAAGACTATCAATTTCCCCTAAGTACTATCTTTACTATATCCCATAGATTTCAAAAGCTTGTGTATTCTTTGTTATTTATTTCAAAAAATCTTTTGATTTCCATCTTAATTTCATCACTAACTCAAGTAGAGCACCCCAAACTGGAGAAAATTCTACAAGCTATAAAATCAAAGCAACTATTAACTTACACAAGAAAGATCACAACTTACACAGGAAAGACCATCATACTAACAGGAGACTTCTCAGGAAGACCTTATAAACCAGAAAGAAGTGGGGCCCCATTTTTAATCTTCCTAAACTGTACAACTGCCAGCTAAGAATAGTAGACATATTGTACCCGGCTTCTGAATCTCTGGTGAAATCAGGGGAGTTTTCTTCCCCTTAGAATAAATTTTCTGTTTTTGGTTTTTCTTCTTCAGTGATATCTATAATTATTTATTGACATATTTTATACTGTCCCATATTTCTCTGAGTGATTGTTCATTCTTCTTCATTCTTTTTTATGCATCTTTGACTGACTGTGTTTGCCCAATAACCTAACTTCAAGCTCTGAAATTCTTTCTTCTGCTTGGCCAAGTCTGTTGTGGACACTTTCTGCTGCATTTTGAAGTTCCCTAAGTGATCAAGGCCTGGGGCCTGCCAAAGAGTGGTCAGGCGTATGGGATTGTTGCCTATCACATAGCATGGAAAGCTGAAAGGGATATGATCTGCTAGTAGGTACACAAGACCAGAGACCATTGACTGTAATACATGGAGGTGTGGCCCACTAGCTCATGGATAGGTCACTGGGGGTGTGTACCTTTTTGTGACATGTTAGTATGTGGAGGAATGGACCTTAGAACAATCACACGGGGTTGAGGTGATTGTTCCTTTTGTTGGCACACGGGGCACGGTTGGACCTCTCTTCTCACACAGGCCCTGCTGGGCTTGTTGCTACCATGAGAACTTTTAAGTGATGTCAGTGCCCACTCCATCATAAATTCCTGATGAAGGTATGCCCAGCTCCTAGTCTTGGGAATGTGAGAATGTTTTCTCTGCTCTTTCTCTTGCCCTATAGGAGGCAATCTGGGGGCAGTTGCAATGAAGCCAATCCCTGTGTAGGTCAGGAGCTCCAGACCTGAGAACTCAGAGTGGCATTTGTAGTGGCAACCTTGGAACAAAGGTCTGTAGATCCTTGATGGGGCCTTCTCTCTGATGCAACTTATATACTCTCCAAACAGTTCCCTGATTAGTAGGGAGTCTTGTAGTAGTGGTAGTAGTGAGGCCCATAGATTCAGATGCAGTGTCCACATGGAGAGTGTGGATCCCTGGGGCTCTCTCCCGTATTGCTTCTCCATGCATAAGGGCCTCCCCTAGGTAGCTCCCAACTTGATAAGTAGAATTTCTTGCCTCTGTATTCCCCATTCTTAGTGTCTCCTATTGCCTCTCTGATGATACACAATGCTTTTTCCAAGACAGTCTATCCATAAGTGGGCATTTATTTGCAAATTCTAATCCTCTCATGAGAGCAGTTTGTAAAGGCTGCCTCTAGTTTAGAACCTTGGCCAGTGATTTATTAGAAATTTTTCTACTTTTTTGAAGTAGGTACTTATTCCTCTAAAATTTCTTCTTAGTTTTCTTTTCCTGCATCCTATAAATATTTATATATCATATTTTCATATTCACTTGTTTCAAAAAATTTTTGATTTTTCTTCTTAATCTCTTTATTGACCCAAGGTCATTCACAAACATATAGGTTAATTTCCATGTGTTTGTATAGCTTCCAATATTATTCTTGCTATTGATTTCAAGTTTTAATCCCTTGAACTTAGAGAAAATACTTTGTGATTTCAATTGTTTTGAATTCTTGAGACTTGTTTTGTGGCTTAAAATATGATCTATCCTTGAGAATGATCCCTAAGCTGAGGAGAAGAATGTGTATTCTCTAGCTGTTGACTCAAACCATCTATAAATATCTATTTGGTCCATTTGGTTTATAGTACATATTATGACCAATGTCTCTTCATTTATTTTCAGTCTGGATGATCTGTCCAATGCTGAAAGTGGAGAATTGAGATCTCCAACAATTATTGTTGGGATCTATTTCTCTCTGTAGTTCTGATAACATATGTTTCATATATCCGAATGCCCAGCATTGGGTGCTATATGTGTGTGTTTGTTTGTATTATTATATATATAAAAAATATATATATTTTACTTTATTGTTATTTTTAACTAAATCATAAATGCACACATTAATGCATGTGTGGGGTACAATGTGCTGATTTCACATAGAATTAGGAGCCTTTACACCACACTGGTAATATAAACATCATCTCATTTACTTAATTATTGTGTTAAGACATTTATACTCTATACTTAATAATTCCAACAAGTACCCTTGTGGGTGCATATATATTTTTGAATTGCTGTATTCACTTATTGTATTATCCACTCTATCATCATATGATGACTTTATCTCTTTTCACAGTTTTTGTCTCAAACTCTACTTGATTGGATAGAGGTATAGTAGAGTAGAAAGCTACTTCTGTTCTTTTTTTGGTTTAAATTTGCATGGATTTTTTTTCCATCCCTGTATTTTCACTCTATGTGAGTCTTTATAGGTGAAGTGAGTTTGTTGTAGAAAACATATAGTAATGTCTAGATTTTTTTTTGATAGAGGAGTTTAGTCTATTTATATTCAATGTTATTAGTGATAGATGTACAAACCTAATACTGCCAAATAACTGCTGCTATTTGATTTCGTATATATTTGTGGTCCTCTTTTCTTTTATTCTTTCCTTTCTGTCTTTATTATAGAAATGATTTTCTCTAGTAATATGCTTTAATTTCTTGTTATTTTTATCTATCTCTTGTAGTTTATTTGATTTGAGGTTACCATGCAGCTTTCAAAAAATCTTTATTACCAATTAATTTACACATATGACAATTTAACTCTGCAAGCAAAGAGAAATCTAAAAGTAATTTTACACTTTAACTCCACCCCCACTTTTTCACTTTTTATTGTTTCCATTTTTAAATTTTTATATTATCTATCTCTAAACTTACTATAATTAGTTTTGATAAGTTTGTCTTTTAGTCTTCCTAATCAAGATATAAGTGGTATACTATATATATACTACAATTGTAGCAATAGAATATTCTGTATTTTTGTATTTACTGTTTCCAACTGAACATTACACCTTTAGATGTTTTCTTATTATTCATTAATATCCTTTTCTTTCAGACTGAAGAACTACCTTTAGCATTTCTTATAGGCCATCTCTGGTGTTGAGGAAATCTTTTAGCTTTCAGCACAAAAGCCAAATGAGCAGTGGCAAAAGAAATGCAGGTGGCACTCCAATCCCTAAGAATTCAGCCCAGAGGAAAACATATTTTGCTGTAAATAAATACATCTGGAGTTCCTTGACTATGAAAATATTTTATAGATGGCCAATTTAACATTCATTCCCAACCTGCATCATCCTTGGCTACCTACATTACATGAATGAAAAACTTAGTAAGACTATCCTTGCTATTGAAATTTGTTCAATTTCCTAGATGTCAATAGTAATGAAAGATGTTTGTAGAATTCATCTGAACACTTATTTGTATATATTCATTTGTTAATTCAGAAAGAAAAAGGTGTCTTGAAATTTTCCTAGCTTCCCCATCGTTAGATATGGCCACAAAACTCATTTCTTCACTTAATTTCTCTCAACTACAGTTACGATGACTGAGGCAGCCAGTTTGCAATTACAAGATAAGGCAACGCGAAATAGAGAGATATCAGCTTTGGTATCTCTTTAGTTGCCAATGCCAGAAGCTTCCTACTTCCTCACTTTTTTCTAAGGGTAATAAGAAATATAAGCCATTTGTCTGTAGTTTTTATAAAATTTGCCTTATATGTCCAGGTCATTATGAAAGTTTTAAGACAGGCTGTGTATTAATTCATTATTTCACTTCCAAGAAATACAGTCAAAAGGGGCAAACATGGTGGCTCATGCCTGTAATCCCAACTACTAGGGAGGCTGAGGCAAGGGAATTGCTTGAACCCAGGAGTCTGAGGTTGCTGTGAACTATGATGCCACAGCACTCTACCAAGGACGACAAAGTAAGACTCTGCCTCAAAAGAAAAAAAAAAAAAGACTACAGTCAAGAGTGTAACTGCAACTTGGATTTTCTGCTTTTTTATATAATGGATTCTTTCCTGATACAGTGCTGTAATAATAAAAAACACTACAACACCAACAATAAACTCATTGCAAGTTCACAGTTACATAGTTATAGTTCTTTAAAATTCTGACAGTATCAGATACTCTACTCCTAACATGCTCTCTCGAAAGTCCTGTTAAAAATCTACTTTTAAATAACTCATTTGTTTCTTTGATGGGATTTTGAGATAGAGAGGCTTTATCAATTTTATGGGGGCAATATCATCAATCACTGCTCCAAATTGTGCATCAACACTTCTTGCCTTCTTCTCTCAATAGCCCCTCCCCCATAATTTAATTTTTCTTCTTTCTGATTGAATCACTCATATAAATGGTAATTCTCATATATTTTATCCTAATGTGAAACATTAAGTCATTGTAAATAAAGATATGTGGAATCCATATCCTCTAAAAGCTTCTTACCTTTCCTAGGCACCTTCAAATTTTTATTTTTATTACTGGCCTGAGAATGTCCCTTTGCATGGCAGTAGGTTTGGAATTTACATCTTATATGAAACTAACAGGATTCATGTTTAACTGACTTCCATTCTGCTTGCACTTCTATAACATTTTCCCAGAGCTCATCACTGGGCTTGAACCCAACATTCTGTCTTATGGTTCCTACACCTCCAAGCACTTGATAAATAAGCAAACAGATTCTGGAACATGGGTAGTACAGCCAGAAGATAATGTTCAGTAGTCCCCTAGTATCCTGAAGGAGTTCATGCAGTTTATGAAAGTGCTTATTATGTTCCAAGGAGGTATAAGAGATTCATTAAGCAACTGCCAATTAGCTTCATCCTTCACAGAAGGCTCAGGAACCAGCCCCAGGGTTCCATTTTTTCTAGGTTTGCTTTCCGGTGGGTTGGGCAGTCTATACAGGTGTCATACTGTATTGTCACATCTAAAATTTTGATTTCATGTTTGAGATGCATGCAGTCTTACTCTGAGAAGCTTGTGACCAATATGCTTTGTTTGCCTTGACCAGAAAATTGAAATTTATAGTAAGGATATAAAGGAGAAATAATGGGCAACTTAAAGGCAGAAGTGACACCAAGATTATAAAGGAATAAAATCAGGGAAGCTGTAAGAAATCCAGGCTCCTTAGGTTCCTCTCTCAGATTTCTGTGTTACAGTGGCTCTTGTCTGTGTTTATATAGTTGTCCCATTTCTGCTTCCCTCTCCTTTTCACAGGTCTTTCTCTGCTGTAGCATGAACTCAGTCAGATATGACCTCCGCCAACAGCCTTAGTAAATGACACAGACTGAACTCAAATTGTTCAGCCTCATTTCTACATGCTCTAGAGAAATGATCTGATTGGGTTAAAACTCATGAAGCCAATGGTGATTATAGTGAAGATTGTGGTGTTAGTGTTAGTAGATGACTTATTTTTTATTTGCAATGGCCATACCTTTTGATAAACAGCTTCATGTGTGTTTCATTTTGTCCAGTCATGACCCTATAATGCCATTTTATAGGTTATGAAGATGCTGTTCAGAGTTGATAAAAAAAATGTGTCAAAGTTATTTTCCTGCTAGTGAACCCAGGTCAAGGGGTTCATCAACAGAGGGGTAAGATGGAGTCAAGTAGTGTGTTCATGACAAGGCCCTTTCTGACAGCCCCTGTTTTCAATTCTTGGAGAAAGAGCGCTGATATTATGAATTGTTTAGACAATCCTGTTGTGGCCTTCTAGGGATGTCCATGCCTTTTCTCAGATCTTCCAGTGAGGCACATGTTCTTTTCTAAGACTCAGTCTTTTCATCTCTTTTCTTTTTCCTATATTCCAGTGTGTCAGCTTTTTGTCGTTTCACCTCAGAGTTCATCATACAGCCTTCAGTGGCCTTTCCTAATGTACCAACAGTTAATTCAGTCTCCCAATTTTAGTCCAGAGTCATCTCTTCTATGAATTAATCATCGATCCCCACTCCCTACCCCTGGTACCCTCACTCAGGGTCCCCGTAGCACAAGGCTAATAATTCTGTATTTTAACATTTTGCATCTTATCACATCTGTTAATGTTGGTTATGACTATCTAGCATGTGAGCTCTCTGGATGTGAGCACTGTGTCATTTAATAGTTTCTATGTACTCAGCATAGGATAAGCCCTTGATAAATAAAGATTAAATTGAACTTTTATAAGTGGGGCAAAAAAAAATCATACGTTCACATACTCACACTCTTTATTTATTTATTTATTTTTGAGACAGAGACTCAAGCTGTCAACCTGGATAGAGCGCTGTGGTGTCATAGCTCATGGTAACCTCCAACTCAGTCTCAAGTGATCCTCTTGCCTCAATTTTTCTATTTTTGGTAGAGACAGAGCCTCACTTTTACTCAGGCTGGTCTTGAACTTGTGAGCTCAAGCAATCAACCCACCTCAGCCTCCCAGAGTGCTAGGAATACAAGCATGAGCCATCATGCCTGGCAACTCATACTCTTTAGAGAGGACTTTTTTGGTACTCAGTATTTGTGTTTTGAGGTTTGAAATGGCTATTGCCTGCTTATACTTTCTGAGGGGGACAGAGTGACCTATAATGTGCTCAATATTCTTAACAAAGCCAGAACAATTTAAGGCTGTAGTCCAGAGTATGTCCTTTTATTGTCTTTTGCATCCCATAGCAATTTTATCTTTATTGCACTTGATCCCTGAAAGGGAACATCCAGGATTTTGCACAGCATCCAGTGAGATGGCGTGTATCACGTGCCAACAGTGTAAGAATACTGTTGATCCAGAGAGTTTAAGAGCCCTAACTTTAGAAAAAGGAGTCAGGGCTCACATAAATAAAGCATAGCATACACTTTGGAGTCGAGGATAGTAACTACCTCTAGGTCATTAGGGTAGTTACATACCTTTTATGAGTTTCAATTTCTCTTTTTGTAAAACAAATATAAAAATGGTTACCTCATAAAGCAGTTGCATAGATTAGGGATAATATTAACAAGTATGAATAAACTATAATAAATGTTCAAATAATGTTTATTATTTTATAAGCCACTATTTTTGCTTCTTCCTTTGGTACAACTGGGTAGGACCTCTCTTTTTTCCTCCACCAAAAGATGTTTTACCACCAGGAACTTCTTTAAATTCTCTTTCTCATATTGCTTGAAGGAAACTCTTTAACAGAACCTTTAAATCCAAATATTTACTTGGGATATTTATCAAAAAGCCCTTCCTTACAGTACTAGGTAGCCTCAGCGTCTAGTTGAATGTTCCAAGGGCACATGCAAAGTCCTTCTGAAATGTACATTCCCATCCACAGTGTTCCTTGCTATAGTTGAAAACCATTGTTAACAGAAAACTCATTATTTCTGATGGTAGTCTAACCTGCCTTTGGTAGATGATAATAGTAGAGATGTTTCCTTTAATAGGACTGAAACATACTTTTCACTAACTTCTGCTCACCAGCATTGGCTTTTACCTAGGTTCTTTTCAGTTAGAATGATCTGGTTTTAATTTTGTTTCTTCTACTTACTAGCTCTGTGAAATCAGATAAGTTATACATCCTGCTGATATATTAAATGGGCACAAATATACGCAGTTCTTAGATATTGTGTTAATAGTGAATGAGTTGGAATATGTAGAGTTCTTAAATTCTTGACAGATTAAAAATATTGAATATTTGGTAACTATTATCAATTTTATATTAATTCCTACTTATACAGCCTTAAATTGTTTTTATATTTTTAGACCAAACTAGCTCTATATTATAAAGTTTCTAAGGCAGGCCAGGAAAAAACATTTCAGGTATTTTGGTATAAGGTACAAAACAATTACTTGGATACTAATAACCTTTGGTTCCAGACCCTCATATTGATCAGAAAACTAATACTCAGAGAGAAGTTACTGGACCAGAGTTGTTATTTGTCAATAAAAAACCTTCTGCTTTTTTGAAGCTCAGCTTCATTCTCTCTTGTCATAGAGTGATGACTGAAAATGATTTCAATCAAAATAAACTTTTTGGCAAGAGAGCTCAGAATATTGGCTCACTTGGCTTAGCTAAGAATCATTTAACTATGAATCTAAAGACTGTGTTCAGCTTGACCCTCTACTGGTTTTACAATCATGGAGAATTTATTTTACCTCTCTAGGCCTTACATATACCCAAGTAGTGAGAATAATAACACCATTCTGCCAACTCCTTTGTGGAGGAAGATCTATATGAGATATTGTATATGTAAATGATTTACATATCTGAGTATGCTATATAATGAAAACTAATAATGTCATGTGTTTATATTGCCCTAATCTTAATTGTAACTAATAATTTTACTTATAATAAATATCTCAAAAGAGATATTTTAATTTCCTTTTAGAACTCTTGGAAATTATGTTAAATTATGTTAATTATCTGCTTACTATTTGGGCTGTATCATATTCTTCTTACCCACCATCTCTAAACAGGATTTAAAGTATTTGTGGGTTATTGTTAAGCAATATGTGTTTAATGAAGAGGAAATTATAACATACAGAATGCATAGAGGATAACCAATGCAAAGATTATCTTAAAACAGCTTTCATTTTTCAGATTTAGATGCCACCTCATAATGTGAGGGGAAAAGGGCCTGTTCAAGAAAATTGTTTTGGAAGCAGAGAAGAGATTGATGGAGATACTTCAGAGTAGCAGAATTTTAGAAACTAAGCCTTCCTATCCAGGAGCATTATTCAAGTTTGAGTAGTGTTATTCTACAGCAAATTTTCTTAACCTTAACACTACTGATAATTTGGGCCAGATAATTATTATTTTTTGTGGGAGATATCCTATAGATTATAGAATATTTAACAGTATTCCATGCCTCTACCTCCTGGATGTCAGTTTGTATTTTTTTCTCACTTGTGGGAGGAACAAAATTTATGTAGAAAGTATAATACCAACATTGTTCTTTCAAAAGATCAATGGCCAGCTGAACAAGAGCTAGATCCTGTATATACTAAAATAGAAAAACTAGCTGTGTGTCATAGCTGGTGCTTATAGTCTCACATACTCAGGAGGCTGAGGCAAGAGGATCTCTTGAGTTCAAGAGTTTGAGGTTTCTGTGAACTATGACAATATCACAGCACTCTACACTCTAGCCATGGCAACAAAGTCAGACTCTACCTCAAAAAAAAGAAAGAAAAGAAAAGAAAGGAAAGCAAAAATGAATAAAAATTTGCAGTATGAAGCTACAAGTAAATAGCGTCTAGGAGGCAATGCTGTACCTACCTTGAATATTTTGGTATTTTCTTTATGTATGTATATATTATATATGTACATATGTATCTGTCCTTTTATATCATGGAAAGTACCTTTTAGAGTCTATTGTCAAGTTTGCTTTTATAGTACAATAATTGTCTCTAGTTATCCCTGAATCTTTGATAAATCATCTTATATACACAAATATTGTGTTAGTAATGGTGCTATGAGGAATTAAAGTACTGCATATGGGAAAGAGATACAATTTTTTTACCTTGTCCTTCTGCAAGGTCTAACATATTAATAACAGTTTGATTGGGGAGTATGGTAGGTCTAGACTTCCCAATGGAGATTATAAAGCAAAACAAGTGATGATTGTCTAAGGTTATTATAAAAAGAGTACATATTTTTGAGAAATAGCTGTAAAATGAATAAGTGTGAGATAAATATTCTCAAATGTGCCAGAATAAGGCAATTCTTTAAATGAAGAAACTCTGAGGCTTGGTTTTCAGAGTCAGCCTACTATATAAAGAACACATCTTCCAAAGTCATGGCCATTGTCATGTTCTCTCTCTTTACTTGCTAGTTCCACACGAAAGTAATAATTATAATCCAATTAACAGTGCTACGAATAAAACTTGTCTGCTCCAATTCTGACAAGGATGTGTGACCAAGGGACTTCGTTACATATAGATACTAACATATTATTCAAATTCACAGAACTACAGAGCTCGAGAACTTTAGGTATTTCTAGGTCTGCAGTGAAGTCATCAGAGAGGAAAGCACTAAAATTTCATGGCTTACTGTCCCTTCCTATTGAAAATAGAAAAGAACTTCCTTCTCCCTCATTAACTGATTACTAATTAAAACCTATGGAAGAAAAAAAATTGAATTAGCTGTGCTAATCTTTTATTTAGCGACAAATGTAGTTTACCTATTATTTGTTCCTTGTTTGAGAATTTTAATGAGAAAAACATGCCTAGTCTACAGGAATACATGTGAAAATGCACACTATCATCTTTGATCAATAGTTTTTTACAATTTGAAAAAAACTCTCCCTAAAAACTTCACTAAGCAAGCTTCCTATCTGATGCTAAATGGTAAATATTTTGATAGAAAAATAATACAACTCTAACAAGGTAACAGGATAAATGTAGGATTTGCAATTGAACAAAGTTGAATAAAAATGTTTTTAGTAAAGGTGAGCACAGAATAATTTAACAGCATCACATATGCCAGATTTTAGGGTGGTTAAGTAATGTTACATTGAATGTGAGTTGAAAATATGATGTGGTATACGTTTAAAGACAAAAGAATAAGAAGAGATAAGCTGGATCCCATAACAGACAGGAAAAGGTTTTAGGAGTATTTAACGTAAATTAGAACATTATAGGTATCTTCTTTTAAATGTCCCATGCTTTCCTTCCCTGAGAAATTATTACATATAGCTTCAAAGGTGATGATTAGGACTAGAGTATGGTTTTACTTGCAGCCCAAGTAAAACAATGTGAGAAAATATACGCTGAAAACAACTTGCCAGGGTTGCTGGCGGGTATTCAGGTTCAGAAATATTACAAAAACCCACAGAAAAGCTTGTTGTTTTCCTATTTTACATTGTTTCTTCATGGTTATAACTAATTTATTAAAAGGCTCCTCAAATGATTTATGTCATGTCTTTCAGTGTGACATGTCTATATATGCTTTTTACTCATGCAGTGTTACTGTGTGGGAGCTTAACCCTACCATTTCTCAGACATTGTCTTCTGTAGGCAACATTCAAAAATCTGGCCAGGTTGTAAGATGATGGTAGAACCCATTTCTGTCTTAGCTTAAAATGACACACATTTGGCAGAAAGAATAAGTAAAGTACTTAAAAGAAAATACTCAACAGCTAGATGGTTAGAAGTTGTTCCATTGTGTCACAGGGATAGTAAATAAGTAGGAGGGAAGATTGTTAAGTACAGAAGAAATCTAAGAAGGTACCAGTGTTATTAGACTTTTTCAAACCCCAAGAGTTATATAGGAATCCTTCTGTGAACCATAGAAATAATAAATGCTGAGCCCACTGGAACATAATCTCAATCAGCAAGAAGCCATTGCTTTCCAGATTTCCTCACGGGGGCCTGCTAATTCCATGCCAAAACTAGCAGTGGCTTTCTTCCTTCTAATCTCCCCTAATGCCTTATTCAATTATTGTCACTGCTCTCCGACCATGCACTGTCCCTTCAGACTCACATTTCCCCACTGAGTCATTCAGAGGAGGCGGGGTGTCCTCAGGATGTAGTCTAAGACCACAAACCACCTCGTTCCAAGTGAAAAAGACAGAAACAAGGAAGAAGAGCTCAAGGAGAAACTTTGAAGTTTTTGGCAGCCTCTGTAGCTGTTGGATTACTACAAACCAGGAACAGGAATATGAGGAGTCTGGAAGATTTCTGTAGTTGATTGGCACCAGAGGGTTAGTTGGAGGGAAGAAACCAGGAGAAAGGTGAACAGCACATTTCAATGCTTCTTGGCATGGCATCTCCTCTGTCCTGGCTGTGCATTGTTCTATGGTGAGTAAGATTATTTTTCCTGATTTTTTTCTTTTCAACTCAAAGGAAATGGCAAATAAGCATCCTTTGGGTGACTTCTCTATGAAAACTTGGAAGAAAGTAGGGTGATGCTTTAAGTACTTGTGGTGGGCTAGATTAGGGTAGATTAGACAAAATGTCTTCTCTGAGGCTGAGAGTAAGGATCATGGACTCCCTACTTACAGGCTAGAAAATGCCCTGGGGAAACTTGAAGATGAAGGCAACTTTTACTCAGAGAATATCAGTCGGATCCTGGACAACTTGCTTGAAGGCTATGACAATCGGCTGCGGCCAGGATTTGGAGGTAAGAAGCTTCATTTTGCTCTGTCAGACATGTTTGTCTCCCTCCTCCCTTAACCACCCTTCCAAGACCAGAGGAGTCAGAGAGAAGTCAGTATGCTAATGTGGTAAGGGGCAGAGATACTGAAGAGAGGCTATGTGTATTCTTATCCACCTCTGTCTCTACCCCAATTAAAGACATTATTCAGGTTACTTGGACTCCCTAAGCTTCCGTATATTCAAATGTAATGTGGGTATATGATCAGTGCTTACCTCATAGTGTTTTGTGTGTGTGGAATGAGATTTTTTAGGTAAAATATTTTTCTTAGCATTTGCCCTGTTGAAGCTGTAAATATACAATAGTTATTATAATTTTCAGTAGAACTAATCTAGTTCTCTTTGATTCCTCATTGTTACCTCAATTTGACTAGAATGAATTCAAAATAAGGCAATAGATATAAGGTTTTAGAGTTCAAAGACCCAAAGACTCCCACTACTGGAGCGTAATTGGATGGATTGCAGATTCTGGCCATGAGAAGGGGTTTTATGGTAGAGTGACTAAGTTCAGTCCACTTAACATTCCTCTGGAATAATTTTAGGTGCTGTCACTGAAGTTAAAACGGACATTTATGTGACCAGTTTTGGGCCTGTGTCAGATGTGGAGATGGTAAGTGAGCTCTGAGTGAGTTGGGTATTTTTACTTAGGGGATAAGTGGGCACTGCACTATGCTTGACTCAAGATTCATGACACAATATGTGTGTTCCTGTTGGGAGGGCAGGGCCATTAGAGCAAATTACTGGCTTAATCTTAACGTTTCACTAAGGGCTCTGCTTGAATATTTTAAGCTGACGGACTTTTAAAGATTATATCCGCTATGCTATCCACATATTATGTGCTGATTCTTCCCTTCATGAGAAAATGTTCCCTTTCTTTGTGAAGTCCTACTGAGTGTTGTGGAGTGTTAAGAAAGCTCCACAAAGATCCTATGCCATATAAGTGCATATTGATAATATCTATGAAACTTAAAACATAACTGTCTTTTGCAGCAACATAATTATCAGCATTACTTTATTAAACCAATAAAGGGAGTCATTTGGAAAAGCTAATACATTTCACATTTTACTTTGTGGATGAACCTGTAGGTGTTCTGGGGACTCTTTTCCAGGTACAGATGGCTATAGGATTCATAAGAATGCATTTATAGTAAGTGGGAATGAAAATCTGAACCGGTTTTCTAGAACACAGTGTATTATGATATTCTTTCACAGTTCTCAGGTACATTTCCCTCTGAAACTAAAACATAAATGCTAATGCTGAAATAAACATAATGGCTTTAAAGAAGTATATCATTAGATTTTGTTAAGGAAATGTTAGTCTGGATGAATAGTTACTGGAGACATTTTTATCTTCTGCTTTATGAATTGACAAGGAATGAAGAAAACAAAGAAGGCTGATGGAAAGAAAGAAAAAAGGAAGGAGGAGAGAAAAGAAAAGGAGGAAAGGAAGGAAAAAAGAAACAAGGAAGAAGGAAAGGAATGGAGGAAGAAAAGGCTTTATTTCAGAGATAAATATTTTAAGACTTAGGGAGAAAGCAAAGTCAGCATTATTCAGAATCCTGAATTATTTTAGTACCATATTTCTCATTTGAGTACTGAGTTACTCCAAGGAGAAAAAACCAGTACCATTTCCTACCATATTATCAAAGTCTGGGTATACTTTGAATTTTCTCTTATGCATGTGTTTCTTTTTAAAGTTCATTTATGCATTAGAGCCCTATTTTAGCCTGGTTCATTATTGCATGGGTATATCACACATCAAATTATATTTTTAAAATGTTATTATTATTTTCAGTCATAAGTCTTAAAAAAGACTTTATAAAACAGGCAAAACAATTATTGGTAATGCTTTGAAATAATTATAAGTTGTTATTTTTCATTCAATTTTACAGTAGTCCTTATAAGAATTCTTAAATATTTTAATGTTATTTTATAAAACAAGAAATTAAAACTCATAATTTTGATTTTGTACACTTAAAATGATACTCTCTTTAGATTAATCATGGTAACAGTTGTTATGCTCCCTGAGAGCAATATAAAATGAGTATGATTTGTAGCTACAGAGTGCTTACCAAGTAAAGTTTATGTGTCCTTGGAACTTTATAGTAAATGGAACTGTGAGGCTCTGAGATCCCTTTCAGGGTGAAGGAGGACTAAGTATTTCCACTTATTTATTTATTTATTTATTTATTTATTTATTTATTTATTTATTTATTTTACTAAATCAAGGAGGTGGATTTTGATAGTTGGAGAGAAGAATCCAGCTTCTCTGGACAGAGGAGAGGTAGAGGTGGAGAAGGGCGTATTATGAAACATGGCACTAAATTTGATAATAATACAGACTACATGAGTTTGAGCAAAGTAATAACTCACGAGTAATACCTTGTACTGACAAGGTATTGCCATAAAAAATTGCTTCACTTCTTAAATTTGGGGATTGGGTACATAAGCTAGTGTTAAAATATTCTTAACAAGCCCAGCATGAATGAGTATTTTATTTTCTCTTAGGAGTATACAATGGACGTTTTCTTCCGCCAGACATGGACTGATGAGAGGTTGAAGTTTGGGGGGCCAGCTGAGATTCTGAGTTTGAATAACTTGATGGTCAGTAAAATCTGGACTCCTGACACTTTTTTCAGGAATGGCAAAAAGTCCATTGCGCACAACATGACAACACCTAATAAACTCTTCAGAATAATGCAGAATGGAACCATTCTATACACCATGAGGTGAGGTTCCTCTAGTTCTGTTTTCTCTGCCTAAATGATATATCCATCCTACTAATTTGGAACCATTTGTTTTAATGTCTCTAGGCTTACCATCAATGCTGACTGTCCCATGAGGCTCGTTAACTTTCCTATGGATGGTCACGCTTGTCCACTCAAGTTTGGAAGTTGTAAGTTACAAAATGCTTCCGACCTTAAATTCAGCTACCACTAGACTTCAGGGTTGGCGTTCTTTCTTTTCCTTCCTTTCTTTGTGATGTCACACCATTCTCTCACTCCTTTTCTCTCTCTCTCCCTTCCCCATCTTCCTTATTCTCCTCCTTGCTCTCTTCTCTCTCTTATCTTTCCCCCCTCTTTTCCCTGTCTTTAACATAAAATAGACTTACGCTTCTATATTCTAAAAAAAAAAATTCTGAGAGCCAAATGATACATTTAACCATGTCATTTTAGGTTCAGTGCTCATAGTTTGATGAGTAGGGCACCAGTCACATTCACCAAAGCTGGCCGGTTCAAGCCCAGCCTGAGCCTGCTTATCAACAATGACAACTGCAACCAAAAAATAATAATAATAATAATAGCTGGGCATTGTGGTGGGCACCTGTAGTCCCAGCTACTTGGGAGGCAAGAGAATTGCTTAAGCCCAGAGTTTGAGGTTGCTGTGAGCTGTGACGCCAGGGCCCACTACCGAGGGCAATACAGTAAGACTTTGTCTCAAAAAAAAAAAAGTCATTTTATTTTATGTCAAAGACTAGGAAGCAAGAAGGAAATATTTTTATGACACTTTCAGTGTGGTACCAGAAATATACGTACTTAATCATGTTTGTCAACCTCATCAATACAAGTTTTAGACACTGGGATTAAACAAAACATTAAAGAAAATGTGTTTTTCCTTCCTTTTTATATGGACAATACTCATTTGGAAGGAAACAAAAAGACAACTAGTCAGATTTACTGCTATGTTTAATTTGTTTCAAAACTTCAGATGCTTATCCCAAAAGTGAAATCATATATACATGGAAAAAAGGACCACTTTACTCAGTAGAAGTCCCGGAAGAATCTTCAAGCCTCCTCCAATATGATCTGGTTGGACAAACAGTATCTAGTGAGACAATTAAATCAAACACAGGTAAGACTGATAAACTCATGCATGTAATCCTGCAAGATGACTCCAATGCACATTTTCAAAATATCTGTTTCTTTTTCCTCCACATTAGTAGTTCTCTGCTAAGTATGTTGCTTTAAAGTGATGAGTAGTTTTAAAGTGATGAGTAGTTTTAAAATTGATTTTGCAACCAAGTGCATATAAAGATGTGTGTGTTCTTGGAATGAGTAGTTTTATAGGTATAGACACAAAGAACCCCACTGAAAACAACGAACTATGTGCCTCTTTTTTCTGTCATCTGCTGATCAAGTATCTTTCTCATGCATTGAAATACACCTTTGTTTGTTTTCTTCCATTCCACACTAATTTAAAAATCTTCAAGATTTATATTCAGTTATATTCATTTTGCAGACTGTCCATAATAATAATACTGATATATGTGTTTTTGAACAGGTGAATATGTAATAATGACTGTTCATTTCCACTTACAAAGGAAGATGGGCTACTTTATGATACAGATATACACTCCATGCATTATGACAGTCATTCTTTCCCAGGTGTCTTTCTGGATTAATAAGGAGTCTGTGCCAGCAAGGACTGTCTTTGGTATGCCTCACGCTTTGTGCTCCACTTCCATTCATTCTCCACCTCTCATTGCTTGTATATTTTTGGTGAATATTCACACTGTTAAAGTTTTCCAGTCCACAAAGGAAATACACTCCTATGTCACTGAGACATATATATCATATAAAATGACCCTCATCTTGTTGCACATTGTGTAGTGAGTCCACAAAATATTTGTCTCATCTCAGTAAGAATTTTGTCTGGTTTCCTATGACTTTTCTGTGCCCCATGTAGCTGTGTTTTATCTTGATTTGCTTTCTCAAAAAAGAGGAAAAGCAAGGTTAAAACTCACATGTAAAGCTAAGCTATTGAACCCACTAAGCCATCAATTGTATCTCACTTTTATTAGGTTGAACCATAAAACTGCCAGTCTCAATGTAGTTAAATATCACTGAATTTTTATGATTCAACCTAAATATTTAATTCCACTTCTGATGTACAGAATAGCTAGTTTAGTTATTTAGTTTTTATGGAGCAAAATAAAATAAGTAGAAAAAGTTATAACTGAAAATATTATCAATAACCCAAAGTCCAATTGTTCCTGGGTTCTTGTGATTATAAATTGAGTAGCCCATAGGGAAGACCTGAGTTGAACTAAAATCTCAGGTGATTCTTGATATTTAAAATTTATTATACTACATAAATCTCTTTTTGTAAATTATAGAAGAATGCCTACATAATGATACTAGCAATCAATATTACATATCCTCTAATTTTATAAATTTCCCAAGTCTTATTTCAAGAAGGAAAATTACCAGAAGACAAATGATACAATTTATTTTATTATGAGGAAATATTTTACCTAAAAACCAGGTTAGAAATAGGAAAAAATTGAGTAACCTAATTTTATGCTAATATTTATACCACACAGACTTTGAAACTATCATGATAGATGATATTTGCTAGTAAAATTGATTAGAAATTCAAGGTGTTTTTTTTACATCAATGATAACAATTAGTTATAAGTTTTCCCAAGTACTAAACAACTAGTACTATGTATGATTTAAATTTTATGATAGTTAAATGACTTTAATTCAGCAAACTTTGTGAACAAGTTAAATGCAAAAGTCACTGCACTAACTACCAAAATGTACAAAAATATTAATACCTATGATAATTAGGAGAAATTATAATACAAGAAAATAACACAAATTGCTTTTCTTAGAGTATTTCCTGCTCTCTGCCAAAGTGTTCTTGATCTTCTTTTTGCATTCCCAGGACTCATGTGCATTTCCTACTCTTTTTTCACTGTAGGGATCACCACTGTTTTAACTATGACCACCTTGAGCATCAGTGCCCGGCACTCCTTGCCGAAAGTTTCATATGCAACTGCCATGGATTGGTTCATAGCTGTTTGCTTTGCTTTCGTCTTCTCTGCTCTTATCGAATTCGCAGCTGTCAACTACTTCACCAATCTCCAGGTGCAGAAGGCCAAAAGGAAGGCACAGATTGTAGCCTCAACTCCAGTGACAGTATCAAAAGCTACTGAACCCTTGGATGCTGAGATTGTTTTGGTAATTGTTTCCTTTTTCTAATGTCACACGCCATAGAAAAATCATCCCAAACAGTGACCACAAACAACTATAAAGTCCGAAAGTAATATTGGTTGAGCACAAGTTACAGAACTCTAGTTTCAATAGCAAGGACACTTTCTCTTCCAACTTCACAGAGAAAAATCTTAGAAACAATCTTTCATTTATCTTTGCTCTAATCTTTTGACATTCTTCTTTCATCATCCTCATATGTACTGGTAGACTTCAGGCTTTCAGAGGAGACTAGAAAATTTTTCTGAGCCTTTAGATGTTTCCTTTGAACAGGATCACTTACACAAACTAAGGAGAATAAAGTAAAAAAAAAAAAGAAATTCTAATGAGGTTTCACAGTCTAAATGAAAGAAACAGAAATGGGGACTTATATTGAAAGGACAATTTTTACAGAAATTTGCTTGCTGCTTTATTTCATGAGGGCAAGGCATCCGTGATAGTGAAAATGAGTACTCTGAATTTTGAGTCATAACCCAAGTATTTGATTCATATTAAAACATTCTTATAGTCACATTTCTATATTAAATATATGTGTATCAATAAGTTCATATTCAAATGTACACCTAAATTTCAATTTCATGTAATAGTAAATTGTAACAATTAGACTGAACATACTTTTAAAAAATCGATTAGAAAATTGATTGACAAGCTTACAATTTTATTTTTATACAAAGTCCAAAGAATAACTCTTAGATAAGAGGATAATTTTGCTGTCAAGGAACAGATACTTTGGACTAGAAAATCCTCTAAAATTGATTGACATTTAAAGTTTCAAGACAATATGCAGCCCAATAATCCTCAATTTAATTTTATGATGAAAATTACGAAGCTTTGTGTGTTTTGCTCCTCCAAATCTGAAGCATTTGGTTTAAAGGGTAATAATCCTCATTTGAAATTTTTCTCTTTAATAAACTAAGAAAATTTGAGAATTTATATTTTCTGCAAGAGATAAGAATGAGGCCATTCTCAAATAAATGTAAATATAGAATTTATAATTAGCCCTCATTAAAAAAATGAAGAAAAAGAAAAAATTTGCTATTCAGTAGTGCAGGTCTTTTATAAGTGAGAAAACACAATGTCAGAGAGAAAATAGTTTCCTAGTTACTAGTTGATAGAAAAACTGGAAATTGATTCAAGAACTCCTGATACCCACATTATAGAGGCTGAACCTGCCTCCACCTCACAAAAATGCTCCAAATTTTGAAGTATATCAGGGTGCACACAACTGGAAAAAAAAATTCTGAAATTGTATATGAGTTAATTCTCAAATTCTTCTTTTGACTTAATGAGGTTTCCTTTATGTACTATATGTGGTTTGAAAGGTCACCAAAATATAAATTTTGCAAAAAAAAAAAAAACCAATAAACAAAATACACCAGCTGGCAGGCTTAGTCTAAAACATTTGAAAACCATTTTTTTTTTGAGGCAAGTTACATTCAAAATGTTCTTGAAAATCATTTTATACTTGTAAAAAATAAGAAATTCTATTATAAGCTATCTGCATGTATATAAGTACATAATCTATTTATCTATATCTACATATCTATACATCTATTTTGTAATTTCAGATTAAAATGAGGGCACAAATAATTAGGTTATATTCTAAGGTAAAGTTCAAGTTGTAGTTTAGCCCTTCATCCAGGGGGTGTGCTGTGTACCCTTACATTACAGACCTTAACTTATGATCTACAAATGAATAAAAATCATTTCTTAGAATTCAATTTACCATTTCTTATTTGAGAAATATGGTAAAAATGAAAAAAGAGAAACTTAGTAAAAAGAAGGTAATAAAGTACCTAGAATGATTTTGAATCATTTTTGGCAGATGTTGAAATAGAAAGACCAAGTTCATTGCTTCATTTTTTAAAAAACATATAGTACCTAGAGGAACACAATTTCAAATTTTTAGAAAAAACAGAGTAATCATCCCCTTAGGCTATTATTTTAAAGGTATAATTTATTAATAAAATGGAATTCAAGACTTCAGGTCTTCATATAAACTATTTCTTATAATCCCCAAATAGTAACATATAATGAATAAGTCCTTTGGGAAACTGGATAAAAAATTGCATTTAAATCATCTTCAAGTATCTTACATATTTTTATGTAAGCTATCTCTTTTTTTTCTTATGAAAAAATATATTTATGAACTTGGCTTCACCTAAATATTTTAAAACAATAAAAGGGAGAATTTTGTTTCTAAAAGGTCAAAGTATAAAAAAAAAATGAAAACAAAAATAACCAAACCAAATAATGTAAACCTTGAAACCACCTATAATAAATATAGGAGATTGCATAGAACATTTGCCTTTTATTTGTTCATGTCAAAACTTGGCAACTCTTCCAACATAATGTAGAAGAACAAACATAAATTACACATTTTCAATTTATAGTACACAATGGTATATTATGATTGCAAGACATTTTCTTTCAAATACCATGACATTTAAAAATACCTTTTCAGTTCTAATCAAAACAACATTATTTGAATAAGTCAACACTAAAATATGAGACTAATATACTGAAGTTGAAACAAAATTCAGTGCTCATATATTTTATGTGACTCTAAGTTGTTTATTTCAATATGCTCATTGCTTTTCACAGGAAAATACTTGTAAGGTATGTAGGTAAAATTTTATAACTTTATCACTTTGATTGTGACCTTGAAATTGAATATGATAATGACAAGGAAATTAGAAATTTAAAAGCTAGGACTCAGACCTTAAAGATAAATCCTCAAAAATGCTTTATAGACTTTCTTTTTATAAGGCATTTGGAATTGGAAATTTATTTGTTTTTTAGTTTTTAAGAGGAAATTATCAGCAGCTTCTTTCCTGCTTATATGGTGTCTTTTCTTAGCATTTTAAACTGGCATTCTACCATAACATTAGAAAGTTATTCCTGTCTTTGCAGTATCAGAATCTGTCATGTGTCTGGAATATAACTGTATCCATAGTGCACATAAGGCCAGTTTGGTCCTTGATCTCCTTTTGCATGTTTTGCTGATTTTCATGTTATTTTCTAGGTCTAAGCCCTCATGACTGTGTTGCTGAGAATGAATCTATCCTTCTTTTGGGTATTGTCATTACTCACAACCTGGCTTTTCTTCTTCACAGGAGTGTGATGCTTTTTGTAAATTATAGATATACACAGTTAAACAAGATTTCATTAGTCAGGCCAATAACTGTATCTATACTGATTGCCTTGTTCCATCATCTTCTTCTTTTTCCATTTCATCTTGCACCCATGGAATGAGTATTTATTTATTCATTGAATTATTCTTACCTGAAGTATTTGCTGTATGCTTTCCTGAGCCAGGTTCTTGCAGAAGGCTGAGATTATTTACTAATACTAGTGAGTGGCATCTGGAGGTCCCTTCCCTCATAGAGCTTCTTGTCAATTGGAAGAGAAACAAATTAACAAGCTTTAATAATATATAGTGAACAAGGCTGTGGCCAGAGATGAATAATAGGCAGAAAAAGAGCCAGGCAAGATTGTGGAGGGCTGTCTAGAGGGGTCTTCACTTCTAAAGGAGTGGTGTCCATGCTGAAAACAGAATGACCAGCCCGGCCCTGTGCTAGAAACATTAGACCAATTGCTAGAAATTTGGGCATAGAGAGGGAAATGAGATCTATGAGTGCATCCCTCCTCTCCTCTTCAATATGGAGATATGTATTGGGCCATTACCATGATGCCCTTGCCTGTAGAGAGAGTTCTGAAGGATAGAATATTAAAGGGATTACCACATCAGTTCCAAATACTGCAAAGATTTTTTTTTTTTTTGAGACAGAGCCTCAAGCTGTCACCCTGGGTAGAGTGCCATGACATCATAGCTCACAACAGCCTCCAATTCCTAGGCTTAAGCGAGTCTCCTGCCTCTGCCTCCCAAGTAACTGGGACTACAGGCGCCCGCCACAATGCCTGGCTATTTTTTGGTTGCAGCCTCGTTGTTTGGCAGGCCAGGCTGGATTTGAACCTGCCACCTCAAGTGTACATGGCTGGCGCCTTAGCCCGTTGAGACACAGGCGCCGAGCCATGCAAAGATTTTTTTTTTTAGTCTTCTCACTACTCCTCAGAATGAAAGAATTAAAGAATTAATTAAGAATTTAAGAATTAAATTAAGACCACTAAAGATTCTAATGAAAATCCTGGTGCTCATTGTATAATTATGGAGAGGCAATATTTCATTCTGAACTCACAAAACATTCTAATATAGTTCCAGACACATCTCCCAGTACCGTGGATCAACTTGATTGCTGTCAATCAGCTGCTTCTCTGTAGACATTCTTATTCTTATTTTTTGGTGCCCCTGTTTTCTGGTTCTAAAACAGGTGCTTAGTGTAACTCTTCACTAGTGCAACTCTGGTGCAAATATCTCTAGAGAGAGATAATCTATTTCCTCCTCCTTTTAAAAGTGTTAGACTCACTGAATGATGTATCAAATGGATCTAAATACTTCCCAGATGCCTTATCTCTATATCAAATAACTGATTGTCATAAAGTCCAGTTTGACTAAAAGTACCCTTGCAATATGGTATTACTTAAAACAAAGCAGTGCTCTATAAATACCTAAAGCAGGATGGCACTCAGCAGCAGGGGAGCCCTAGAAAAATTTAAAACCACAGGTGTTCCACTCAAAGCAGTGACAGCCTCAAGCTGAGCCCTCATCTGGACTCTGACAAAAGCCTATTTTAGCATCAGTTGAAGCTGCTAGGCTTACAATAGAGAAGGTGGAAAAAGGCAAACCTGTAGCAAAATTGACTTTCTTTGCATTTTAGAAATTCAATGTGTTCCTTCTAAATTGTGTCCAGTCTGCTTGTGCTGCCAATTCCCAATTATTCAACAAAGGATGAATCAGCATGTGGGGTGACCATATCTCTTGCATTTTCTTTAGCCTATCACATTTGCTGCCTGCCAGGAATCCCCCCAATCACTGCGAGGCAGTGGGACGGTTGTAACTTTAAGCTAGTGATCCTTGGCGGAGGGCTCTTTTACTCCAAGGGACATTTGACAATATCTAGAGATATTTTTGAATATTAAAACTTGGTGGGGGGTGCTACTGGCATCATATTGGTAGGCGCCAGGGATGCTACACATCATACCAGGAGGCATAGGACAGTCCCCACAACAAAGAATTATCCAAGCCAAAATGTCAGTAATTCTGAGATCAAGAAATTGTGTCCTAAACCATGAAGTTGATGAGAAAAATAGCATAATAACTGTTAACAATGTGATCTTCAGCATCTGAAAGGATTATTATTAAACCCAAGTCCAGAGTTTTCTTGCTTGTGTAAGCTTCTTGCTTAAGCCATCATTGGCTGTCCACTAAATATCCTAGTTATAGGACATTATAGATGTTTTCCAGGAATAAGTGAAATAACACTTACGAATTGCTTTGTTGTGCTTGTTGACAGTAAGCATATAGGCATGGTACCTGTAACATATGCAACAATATGTTAAAACACAATGTAGCATAATTATACAATTTTATAGTGTTCTCTGTTTGCCTGAGTCCTCCTCTAAGTCTTGAAAATTATCTATATTTTTCTCTCACTCATCAAGTCATCATATATCTATTAAGCATATACTGTGTTCTATGGACTTGCTAGGCACTGTGGAACATTCATACATGAGAATAATGTGCCCTCTACCATGAAGGAGATTTCATGGTAGGAAAGCAAATTAGCCACAGAAGAAATAATTATACTTACAAGAGAGAAATAAAAGCTACAAGAGTTTTAATAAATAGTCAGAAAAGTTTATAAAGGCTGGGGTACGTTAATTTAGTATCAAAAGATGTGAAGTAAAGTTAAAGATAGGTGATGTTATTCCAGACAACAAAGAAATAGAAGGAAATGATGAACAAGTAGACAATATTTTGTCAATATTTTGTAAAATTTTGTAATGAACATTTTGTAAATAAATGTACATTTAACTATAATTCCCATTTTCCCTATGTATGGTGACTTTAGGGGACACTTTTGGGAGACCCTGTAAAGTAAAAGTAGGTGAGTGATGAGAGTGAGAAGCAGATATGTGTTGCAAATAGTTGAAAAATACGGTAAAAGGTAAGGTTTGCTGAGGAAATCAACACATACATGTATATGTATGTATTTATATATATGTGTGTGTGTGTGTGTATGTATCAATATATTATCTCAAATTCTTTAAAAAAAAAAACAGGAAAAACCCTATGAAATAAGTAATAATTATTCCTATCTTGAAAAACAGAAAGCTTAAGGAGAATTAGAATCTATAAGAACTATGTCTATGTCACAGAATCTATGTCTAAGTCATATTGCCAGGAGTAAATATGGAATTGTAATCTAAGGATTTTTGACTCTCCTGTTTTCTTAGCTCCTGGGAAACTTTCCACAGAGATTGTTTGGGGAAATAGGTGAAGAAAAGGGGAAACCTGTTATAAGGGTCTTTAATTCTAGGTCAATTGTGCTTTATTTAAGTTTTTCATGGTGTTTGTCTCTGAATGGTCTCTCTTAACTCTGACCCTGGTTATGTGGCAATATTCATTAAGTCTTTTGTGATAATATGACAATAATCAGAGATGCACAAATAACTGTTTTCCACACATTTCTAAAGGAACAGTGGAGAATAAACCAATGCCTTTCATTTTAATGATATTCTATGTTTTACAGTCACTTGTTTTTTATCCCAATGAACTAGTCATGTCTTTCCTCCTTCTACCTAAACTAGAAAGCAAAATGGGTTTCATGCTAGTTAATGCATGCTCTTAAAAGTCAAGATGAGTCTAGTAAGAAAAGCTGCTCTAGAGGCCTGCTGTCTTTCTATGATGGCAAGATCCTTAAACTTTTTACTAGATGTTTTAATGTTCCATATGAGTGGGAGAAAAACTCTTTTTGGAGGATAAAACAGTGACACACTTTACTTTTTCAGGTAGAGGATATTTTAATAACATACTTTACAGATGAAAATTCAAATTAGAATCTAAGAAACACAATATTAGCCTCTTAAAAGTTAGTGCTTTGTTTATGCTGTAAGAGAGGCAGCAAGCGCTGAAATCAAAGAACTATTACTCTGGTCCTCTCCACACGCAGTCTGGTGACCCTGGACAGAGTTGTCCTCAGTCATCATCTATTTTTAATAGCAAGTGTCCCTTATTCCTTCTCCAAGATCAAGCATACTAAACCCGCTAATATTTTTAAACACTCTTCTGTCTCCAAGACCTATGAATTATTTAATTCTGTCCATAATATCTACTATAACATTGGGCCAATGGATTGATAAAAAAGGTATTCCTTGCTAGACATTCACTATTTTATGTCAGATCAGGCTTGACCACACTATTCATTTTTTGTTCTTGGTAAAGAAATGCATTTCCCCATATACCCACGGCCTTTAAAAACACACTGAGCTTAAACTCTCTATGATGACTATTATTATTTAGATAGTAATTTTTACAGCAAATGAAGTAGCACAGTTCAAGAGGGGATACAGAAAGAAGTCCATGGGGTTGTTGCTCTTGCAGTCTAAATGTCACCACATCAGCAGGTCATTTTGGTTCTGTGGCTCAACCAGCACAGGGGAGGCAGTTGTCATATCCTGTTGCCACAGGGTTGCTGGCTGAAGCTGCAGGAGCTTGCTCATGTGAGTAACATACCTGCCAGGCAGCAAAGTGGTAATTTTTCCCCCAGAGAGGAAACAAGGCCATTTTACAAGATCAGGAGTAATGTACAGCAAGCCTTTGAAGTCAGAGAGGCCCAGCAAGAAAAACCTGGCCCCAAGGAGAGCCATTGTTATAGGATGTAGACAAGAAGAGATAAAAATCACATGAAGGCCTCCTAGACTCCAGCAGCATGAAAGGAGTATAAATCAAACAGAGTCAAAGTCTCTCAATTAGCTCCAATACTTTAGAGAAAAGATGATAAAATGTTGTGATGAAACAAGCACTGAAATTGACCAGCGAAATTTATTGCTACTCAGGCAACCACGAAAAAGCATTTCCAGTATCAGGACCCTAGACTTTATTCCAGTCAATTAATGTGTTAAAACTTCCCTTTCAAGACTAAAGTTGATTGTCATGTGATTTGAGCGGAATGGGAAGTCTAATGATAGAAAAGAACATAATAATTCCAACATTAGTAAATGATTCACTTTTGGTGACTTAAGGTGGAGGGAGCCCAGGGAGAAAATTCTGAATGGGAAGTAGGAAGTTCTCAATATAGAACTTTAGGGTAAGAGGCAGGTACATGTGTATTTCAAGCCATGAACAGTCATCCTAGTCAGTTGAGAATATATATTCTTTGTCACTGGCCTTAGACATATAAGGGCCATTTTTGTTTGTTTGTTTTTAATCTCAGCTGGTTCAACCTCCTGAGTGTGTGAAGATGAGAATATAGGCTGGGCTTCTGTATAGAAGAGTGAGATCTGGGACCTGAGCTCTGACTTTCTTGTGTTACCTAATTGTCTATGTAATCCATCCTCCTCCCCAACACACCACTGCTCATATGCATTGTTCTACAAGCTTGTGTATAACCAGAGGCGGATGGGCCTTCTTCTTCCTAATCATACAATTCTCAGTATAGTTTCTGATCACCATGCTTGGCATCAATTGCTGAAGTATTGAATTATAGGGTATAGAATGACAGAGAGAAAATTAATTCTAAGATGTGTTTAACCTTTTTTTGGAGGGGAACAATCCAATACTAATGATAATAAGAATTCGTGGATGTTTTATCCTAAAGAATAAGTATTAAGTTAATAAATGATTGTCAATAGTGAAAAAATGACTAAATAAGTGATCTCTATTCTCTCACCCTGGCTGAATTTTTGCCTTTTTTTTTTTTTTTACAGCACCCTGATTCCAGATATCATTTGAAGAAAAGAATTACTTCTTTGACCTTGCCAATAGTTCCATCTCCTGAGACCAATAAAGTCCTCACAAGAGCGCCCCTCCTACCACCAACACCTGTCACACCCCCACCACTTTCACCAGCCTTTGGAGGCACCAGTAAAATAGACCAGTATTCTCGAATTCTCTTCCCAGTTGCATTTGCAGGATTCAACCTTGTATACTGGATAGTTTATCTTTCCAAAGATACGATGGAAGTGAGTAGCAGTGTTGGATAGCTTATAGCCAGGACAACTTGTATTCTATAAGTTTTTATTTTCTACATTTAAAAAAATAGAATTGAGACTTGTGTAGATGCTTTTCAGAACAAGAAACCAAACTTGGAAATGTGTAACACATAGCTTTGAATAAGCATGTATGGGCCCCAAAACAAGATAATGTTATCTTCAAAATTGAGTGTTGAAGGTTACTGAAAAATATGATTTTTCTGTGCATTAAAGAAAAATTTTATGAAGGTAAGATGAGCTCAAGATGAATTTGCCAACCTTTATCCTTCATTGTTCGATATTTTTAATTGTTGCTATGACTAACATTTACCACAAGGCAAATAAAATAATAAATGCTGACACTTCTAAAAGTTGCCTTAAATTATGTTTATTTTGGTTTGGTTTTCAAGGTAAAAAAAATATTCATATAGTATAAATATTTATCAGTAAGTTAATACTAGCATGTTGGAGGTCTTTGTGCTAGTAAAATGACTTTCTGTGGCATTATAAAGCCTGTATTGAGATTAGCAATTTGTTTTTAACCATGCTGTGCTCTTTTACTTCAATAAAACATGGTAATTATATACATATAAATTATACATTATATCTCATAAATTATGTATACATATGTACATAGCTTTGGTTTGACTAAAATACAATATTGTTTCATCCATTAGATTATCCTTTAAAAATATGTTTACTTTACTTCCATGAAGCTGTAGAAAAATTAGTTACCATCAGGAAGTCTTGTATATTATGACTGTGGTTATCTTTAGTGTTTTTCATGGTTCTAAGTATGATACTAAATAAAACAACAGCAAACGTGGTTGTCTGGATCTACTTCACAAAGCTGAGGGGAAAAGTTTCTTTAGGTAGGGAGAGTTGTTACCTCTCCCTCAGTGTTAGTGCCTCTGGTGATCCTGGGAGGTGGAAGGAATGGACCACTCAGGCTCAGTCACCTAGATCTGAAACAAGATTTGATTTTTTTTTTTTTGAGGAATATGAGGCAAAGTCTTCTTTATTCATTTCTTGCATTTGAAGTAGTCTTAGATGACATCTTTGACCTGAAGATTCTTTGCCATCATCCTTAATATTACACATCTATAACCAACCATTTTATGGGTTTCGGAAAGGTTAAGGACAGAAATTGTGAGATTATTCTGAAATGTGAGGTTAAGGACTGAAAATGAGAGATTCTGAGACTTGCATGAAAGGAAGCAGAGTTCAGGTTCTGTGTGGGGAACGTGGCTTTTACTTCATTTTGGTGTGAGTGGGCTGAGTCTGATAAAGAAGTCAGCACATGGATTAAGGTGGATAGGAATCTAAGAATTTGGTGGGATAGACACTGGTGTATTCATTCCTTCCTGGGCAGGACATTCATGCATTCATTCCTTCCTGGAGAGAAGTTCTTTCCTGGGCACTATGGTTGTAATTTGGTGGGTCCCTACAAATTCGAGTGGATCCCTACATTCAGCCCTATCAGTTTCCCCTCTCTTGTCAATTTTACATAGGCCTACTCCTGCCCCTAGTTTTTTATTGTCATCAACCTTAATAGATTGATTTATTGTGCAGCCAAAAGGCCTGTATTAATGTGACATGCATAGGTTCATCATGGTTGGAGGCAAGCACACAGGATGGGCTTGGCATTTGTCTAAGGCTTTAGAGGTTTCGTGGATTCCACATTCAAGATCATCCAGGAGGAGGGCAGTTTTTCAGCACCTCTTATAAAGCAGCATTTACATCCATTACACCTCCAGCAGCAATGGCTTCCTACACCATGGTGGTGGGTGACAGGTGAAGCTGAATCTTGAATTCACATGAGCCTCTGCCTCCACACTACTTGGCAGCAGCAGGGAAAGAGGAAGATTTGATTTGATATTCAAATAATCAATTGATCCTCTCCCTACTGCGTTATCAAAAATGAAAAATGAATGAGATACGTCCTCTCCCTTTCCACTATTCCAATTTTTCTTGATTCATACTCTAGCAGTGTCTCTCCCAAACAGAATTGCTATAGGGAAACAGGTACTAGGAGGAGAAGAAAACACAGGGTGTGGTTTGGACATTAGATGTCCCTGGATCTCAAACACATCTTGGAGATCACCTTGAATTCTGAACCCTGACGACAATTTGGGTACTAGTACTTTTGTCTTTATCCAGAAACATGTAAAAACTTCTACAACTAAACATCTTTGAGTTTAATTGAAACAGCATTTTTCTAAGAGTGGAGAGACTGAGGTCTCTATCCAAATTCTCTATTATTTAGCTCTGTAACCAAATACAATCTTTGGGAGACTCAGCTCTATTCTCATCTATAGATTGAGAGAGCTGAATTAGATGCCCTCTCAAGACTCTTCCATTTTGAACATCTTGTTTGTTTTATTACTATTGTTTCTATTTAAATGAAATCAGTATAATTATACAGGCATACCCTAAATAATTCAATATCAGATAGGTGTTAATCATCTTATGGACTACATCACATTTAATCTTACTCACAAAACTGTAAAGTATGTACTGCTATTTTCTCCATTTTGAAGAGAAAACCAAGGCTCAGAGAAGATGAATAATTTTGTTCAAAATCAAATAGTGCTCTGGTGCTATAGCTGAGAATCCCACCCAAGCAATGTGAATCCACAGCTTGTTCACTTAACCATAAGCATAGATGTCCTCATTCTAATACAATGTGACTCTATGCTTTCATCTCCTCTGGTCTCCTCTCACCTTGCATTTCATTTTAGGTAATGATTTTCCTCAGGTTCTTATGTTTTCCACCTCTCACCAGTATTCATTCTACATCTCACTGCAGAGAACATCACTCTTAGTCAATATCTATGCATAGAGCTGAAATAAATATATAAAACCATGGAAAGAATTATAGGTATTAGATTCCTTACCGTTCAGTGGATTTTGAAGAAAAAGTTGATAAAATTACAAAACATTAGAATTTCTCAGTATTCTAGAGGATGCTGTTTCTCACTGTATGTCATGGCATAGTCAAAGACGTTAACTGAAAATAAGACATTTTCCTTAGTGAGGTAACTTGGGAAGCGATATTGAGTCAAAGTGAAACAGGTTTCTTTTTTGCTGGACTTTTCAAAGCTTTTATTATGCTTTTGTGTACTATAAGTCCCTGACAGTTTATTAGAGTATTAGAAACTTTCTCAAATCCATATAACAGTATGTATCAGTTTGATGAAGGATACCTTGGGAGTAACATTCCCTAGAAAACAATCTGGGAACCATCACTTTAGAGACTACTTACATGAACTCCCTTATTACCTCCCAATCAAATAGATAAGGAACTAAGTCTGAATGGGAACATGACTTACTTCAGAACTCACAGCTTTTGGAAACCAAATGATGACTGTGTAAAATGGAAAGTAGACTGGATATTTGATATGGAGAATCTAATATAGAAGGAATAGAGATGATAACTGATGGAACCAGACACCAAAAAGAGAGAGAGAGAGAGAATCAGGTTAACAACCTAGAAGCTTGGATAAGAGACTTTATAGAAAAGAATTCAGTCACTCGACAACTGATGAGTCGGCACTATGAGGATATTGATAACAACTCTATCTCAGAGAAGGAAACTCCCCAGATCTGGGAATCAGACCTCTGAGGACAGGGTATCTCCTGGCTGATATTGGTGGTGTTGCAGGAAAACGAGGCCTGATGGAGAGAAAGAAGCACCTGAACATCTACATTTAAAAGAGGAAGGGCGGAATACATTGGATACTTTTTCTTCCATTCTTGAGATACTTTGCTAAGAAGAATGTGTTCGAGCTCCATCCATGTAAACATGAAAGAGGTAAAGTCACCATCTTTCTTTAAGCCTGCATAATATTCCATGGTATACATGTAC
>CAUYON010125262.1:0-22823 GCA_963573935.1 Arctocebus calabarensis
ATAGCTGCAAGGTAACTCCATGATGGGATTATTGCAGGGCCACAATCTAAGCCTACTAACAAAGTAACGCTAGAAAGTGGAAGCCCCCTGCATAGCCTAAGACAGAGGCCTTGCCAAATCCTTAACACACGGCACTAGGCATGGAAGCACATCACATAGCCTAAGACAGGCCCTCCACCCATGCTTAATTTAGTTAAAGAAGGGGGATATGTGGGGGCCCAAAAAGGGTGCCTAAGCCAGGCTTAAATGTCAAAACACAGCCTGGGGACATCTATCCACCTCCTCCCAGTACAGAGAAATAATTTTCCGGATTGACCCCCCCCTCCCCCCCCCACACATCTTGTTACAGCCCAAACCACAACTTCCCGTTGGCCTAGCTTTCATGCCCGCACAAAAGTTAATTCCTTGCTGAAACTTAACATGGCGCCTGTTCCCGCGCCCGCGCAACCAGCTAATAGCCGGAGCTTCAAACCTGCCTATCAGCAAACGACATGCTCCCTTATACCCCGCCCCTTCCTCCCCCTGCTCACTTGTAAACTTTAAAAACCGGCTTTTCGCCGCCATTAAACAGACCTTGACAAGAAACCCGCTTGGTCTCGTTCTCTCTTTCTCGCCCATTCTCTTTCAGGCTCGGTCCCCCTCGCCCCCACGAATAATCACGTCCCGCGGGACGGGACATAAGGTAAAAGGTCTGAGTCCTCCTATTCATGTAAAAGTATGGAAAGAATTTAAATACCGACCCTAGAAACATTTAAACTACAAAATCTACAGTATGGCCCTAAGAGCTGAAATCTAACTTTTTGTAAGTCTTGTCCTTCTGGACTTCCTAACCCCACTAGTAGGTATCCCCTAATTTTATGATCTGAAGGAGAAGTAAGTGTAATATTTTATCTCCCTCTTGACGTCACTACAAAAGTCCTTTCCCTGTTAAAACCTCACAGAGTTTCTGTCTATTCCGCTGACTTTCCAGTGGAGGTCTTCACCTAGTTAACGGGCTGGTGTAAGTGCTTACAACAGCGCCTAGTAAGTGCTGTGTGAGTGTTGTCATTATTATTTCTGTTTGTCCAAGGATGGTTGGCCTTGGCGATTGATTCAAGTCTCACAAGTCCTAGTTCACCCAAGAACCCTGAGTTCCCTTTCTTACATAAAGGGAACTGTGCTTTTAAATGTCCACCCATGAAAAGTGAAGAGCCCCAGGAGGCCGAAACCATATATCTGTACACATAATGAGCTCTCCATACACAGGGTTGGCAGTGGAGACACAACCGTTGAGAGAGGCTCTGTGCTCACTAACACAACCTGAGGTCTGTTCTAATAAGGCAATTTCTGCAGGGCTTACCCAGCCATATAACATTTTAGATTTCCTGAGACTGCCAGGCTTCCTCTAAGTCTAATGCAACCCATTGATTTTATCCTTTATGAAGCCCCTTAATATGTGCAAGGCGGTAGGTGGGAGGATGTGGCGGTAGGCATATAAGATTATTGTAATAAGGCTGAAATTATTATGCACCTATTAAGTACCAGGCCCTATATGATGTGTTTTGATTCCATGAGTTCATTTTATGCTCAGAGTAGGTTTTAAGGTAGGAATGATTAACCCCATTGTATAAAAGGAGAAACAGAATTAAAAACACTAAATTTTCTCAGGTTTTATATGAATGGTTACCAGAAGTAGAATGCAAATCTTCATCCCCTGCTTTAAACTGCATTTTTTTTTTTCTTTAAACCACAATAGATTCCTCCTCTGTCTTTTTTTTTTTGTGGAGACAGAGTCTTACTTTATCTCCCTCGGTAGAGTGCCTTGGCGTCGTCACACAGCTCACAGGAACCTCCAACTCCGGGATTTAGGTGATTCTCTTGCCTCAGCCTCCCGAGTAGCTGGGACTACAGGTGCCCGCCACAATGCCCAGCTATTTTTTGTTGTTGTTGTAGCAGTTTGGCCGGGGCTGGGTTTGAACATGCTACCCTAAGTATATGGGGCTGGCACCCTACTCACTGAGCCACAGGCACCGCCCCCCTCCTCTGTCTTTAAGGAGACCACATCCTTAAAGAAATAATTATTTTCTTATTGCTTCAACTTCCTGACATGTCCTTAAATGGAAAGATTTTGGCTGAAAATAAGTAAATAGTAGTATTATTTCCTTGATTGAATAGCAGATGGGATTTAGATTTTAAAGATGATTTATATCTATTTTTATTATAGTAGTAATTGATGCTCATCAAAGAAAAATTTTCAAATGTAGAAATTTATCAACATGAAAATTACTATCGAGCCATAACGGCAGTATCCAGAGATAATGGTTGTTAATGTTTTGGTGTACACCTTCTCATTTTATTTATAACCAATCATCAGTTATAAAGTTGGGATCGTGTGGCATTGCTGGCCTTATAATCTCCTTTTCTAACTTAACGTTATATGCTAAATATTTCCATAATATGTTTAAGGAATAGTTTAAATACTTAAGTATTCGTTAAACATTTTTTTGATGACTTCCTCCTACTTCATCCCATGGATATACCATCATTTTTTGATCTGTTTCTTAATTTCTTTCCTTCTACAGAGAGGGCCACCACAGAGGAGGGTGCTTTTTGTGTACTGCAGAAAGGTGGAAATGCACTGAGTGGAGGGCTCCTTCAGCTGGGGGCAGATGCCCGGCTGGGGCAAGGCTGTCCACAGGCTGCCTCTTTTTCTAATTGGCTCAAAGGCTCCAAGACAGGCCAATCACAGGCTTGATGACAGATAGTCCTCTGCTGAATCAAACACGGAAAGTTTTTTTTTTTTTGAGACAGAGCCTCAAGCTCTCACCCTGGATAGACTGCTGTGGCATCACAGCTCACAGCAACCTTCAATTCCTGAGCTCAAGAGAGTCTCTTGCCTCCGCCTCCCAAGTAGCTGGGACTACAGGCGCCCGCCACAACACCCGGCCATTTTTTGGTTGCAGCTGTCATTGTTGTTTGGCGGGCCCAGGCTGGATTCGAACCCGCCAGCTCAGGTGTACGTGGCTGGCACCTTAGCCCACTGAGCCACAGGCGCCGAGCCAAACACAGAAAGTTTTTGAGTTTTGCTTGCTATTTGCGATTTCTACCAGCAGAACCCACTATCCCCTGAGTTAACTTCTGTGCCTCTTTTTTCAAATTAAAAAATTGTTTATATTAGTGTCAGTATTTATTTATTTTTTTGAGACAGAGTCTCACTACGTTGCCCTTGGCAGAGTGCTGTGGCGTCAGAGCTCACAGCAACCTCAAACTTTTGGGCTTAAGCATTTCTCTTGCCTCAGCCTCCCAAGTAGCTGGGACTAAGGTGCCCGCCACAACGCCCAGCTATTTTTTCGTTATAGTTGTCATTGTTGTTTAGCAGGTTTGAACCCAGCAGCCCCAGTATATGTGGCCAGCACCCTAACCACTGAGCTACCGGCGCCAAGCCAAGAGATGAGGATTTTGTTATGTTATCCAGGCTGTACTGCAATGGCTATTTACAGGTGTAATCATGGTACATTGCAGCCCTGAACTCTGCGGCCCACGTGACCCTTCTGCCTCAGCCTCCTGAGTAGCTGGGACTAGGGCACAAGCAGCCATGCTCAGCTTTATTTGTAATTCATTTTTTTTTACTGTTAATTTAATTGCATCATTTTTTAATAACACTGCAGTTACTAGGAATTATGGTTCTGCAGGTAAAGAGAGATTTTTTCCATTTCCTCTTTATTTCTACAATGCAATGTCATGGGTGCTTTAAATAAGGCTAAAAATATACAACCATTGAAAATCACTTTTAACAATGGCAATTATTATTGATAGAATGTATACAATAATGCCAGATCCTCAGGTTTATTTATTCCAGGGAATTCATGTGACTTTTGTACATTTGATTATGATGCTGAGCAGGTTCTAAATTCTCCCCAGAAGTGGTGTCAGTGGGGACAGAAGGTCACCCCATATTCACGTGTTCTGCTCCATTATAGATTTGCACAGAATTGTAAGGGGAAAAACGAGTGGCGGTTATGATGATTCTGTTTAGATTAAGAATTAAAATGACATCCATTTCGGGAATGTTTTTCTACTGCCTTCACCATGGGAAACTTCTTGGACTATAAATTGCCTAATACATATTGCATGTCCTTGAGTTTTGGCTAATGTACTAATCTCTTTATTAGAACAACCATTTACGTGATATAAATCTGCTCTGAGCACAGCTTGTAGGCCAGGCGCCCTGGTCTGGAATTACTGCTGATGTCCTGGCCAGCATCTGGGATCAGGCCTGGAAGGGTTTGCATCTGACAGCTTTAATCCTCGGCTTTGGACCAGACAGAGGCTGTAAGTGTGCACATCAGCGCTTGTTCCTTGCCTAGGGTCAGACTCTCATTTCCAACGGGAAATGCTGGGGAAGTCGAGGTGAACCGTAACTTAAAAGAAGGTGAAAGTATGAACTGTTGCAAGCAGACCTCAGCAATGATAGCAGCTTAATCTTAATTTTTTTTTAAAAAAGAGTATGAGTTGTGGACACTCCTGAAAGTTAAAAAAATACACAGCAGTAACAATAGTCTGTGAATCAGGGTGGAATCATGTAGTTCCTTGAAAAATCTCACTTCAATTTCAACTTATTTTATACTGTAATAATAAGTATTGACCTTCCTTTAGGAAATTGAGGTAAAATAAGCATTCTAAGTTAACTAAACATACTAAATTGTTTTAATAGTAAAGTGGATGTCTGTGTATTTGTGTGTGTCTGAGAGAGAGTCGGGCCAGATTCACTATAGTTTGTCAAGAATAGGCATAAGAAACTTTCTGCTTATTTTCTTTTTGGCTTTTTGTCTTTGTAAGGTTTGCACATCTATGTATGGGTTTTGGGTTTATTTTTGAAATAATGGGCACCGCAGAAAAGGAAAGCAACGGAATAAAATATAGAGTCAGTTCTGGGCTAAGCGACTTTGGTAAATCACTTCAGCTCTTGGAGCCTCAGTTTCAGCATCTTGTAACTAGAGAAATCAAGTTTTCGGGCGGGTTAAGATGTGAATGTGCTCCAGCAGGGCTGGAGTGTTAGTACAAGAACAGGTGCACCTCTCTGTATCCAGCACAGGACAGGTCTGGGCATCATTGTTTATTTATTTATTTTTATGTTTGAAAGAGAGGGGCTCACTCTGTCATCCAGGCTGGGGCGCAGTGGTGCAATAATAGCTCACTGCAGCCTCAAACTCCTGTGTTCAAACCATCCTCTTCTCTACAAGGTGGAACGATAGGTGGGGGCCACTATGCCTGCGTAGTTTATTTTTATTTTTTGGAGACAGGGGTCTTACTACATTGTCCTCAGACAGTCCTACTGAGTCACTGGGACTATAGGCATTAGCCACTGTGCCGGCTCCGGGGAATCCTTTCTTGCCCCCCACCCCAGCTCACTCTGTTGCCCCACATTGCACACACTGACACCCAGGAAACCTGTGAAGACTGCAAGAAATTCACAGAACCCCCAAAATGTCCTTGTGGCTCAGCTTTCTTAATAATAAAATAAGAGGGAGGGACTGTTCAGAGCCCTTTTGGGGACAAACTTCTGTGTATCTAGGGACAAGTGTCCGGAAATAACAAATGAGATTCTCCTTCCTCAGCTTTGGGAATCCAAAGAGATAATGACTTAGCTCCGTGGCCGATTCCACTTGGCTCCTTCTAGCCGGTTTCTCTCTCTCTTTGGTTCTGACCTTTTGATTTCGAGCTGTCAGGAAGCTGAGCATCGGCTCGTTTCATTGATATAAGGCACTAAAGAGCCACTTTTGCTTTTCCTGTAAACAAGCACTTATTTATGAGCTCCAAGGGAATTGGTAGACAGCACTGAGCTCTCTCAACGCACCACACACGCACGCACACACACCCCAGACCCCCCCATACACATATCACATACACACACTGCACCCCCACACACACCACATCACACACATACCAATCACCTAAAAGATGATGTGCTTTTAGGTCTTAGAAAGATGAGTTTTATTTATTTCAAACCTGCCGTTCAGACTTCTCCCTTGGGCAAGATCACAAGGGCAGTCACTCTAGCCCGGTGTTACCATGGGTCATTGCCTCATTCCTCTGTCCCAAATAATGTTAAAAACCAATTTCAATGGCTGGGCATGGTGCCTCACACCTGTAATCCTAGGACTCTGGGAGGCTGAGTTCGAAGGGTCCATTGCGCTCAGGAGTTCAAGACCAGCCTGAGCAAGAGTGAGACCTTGTCTCTATTAAAAATAGAAAAATATTAGCTGGGCATTTTGTCGGGTACTTGTAGTCCCAGCAATCAGGAGGCTGAGGCAGGAGGATCACTTGAACCCAGGAGTTTGAGGTTGCTGTGAGCTAGGCTGTGGCCCTGGCACTCTACACCAGGGCTAGAGTGAAACTCTGTCTCAACCCCACCCCCAATTTTAAACAGTGCTTTTAATGCCTTCAGCCCTGTGACCTCCTTCTGAGTGCTTTGTCCTGGGTACTTACAATGGCTGAGTCCCTGGTGCCTAGCTGTTCTCAGGACAGAGGCGGACTTCTATGTATTGCGCAATTGTTTTAAGAGTTAAGGGGACGCGCACGAATGTGTGTGTGCATGTTTACAATCACAGAAAGTCGGAATAAATAACTTATCTAGATTTTATCCTACGGTGAAGATTATTGACTCACCATTTCAGAAAAGGCAGAAAATTCTTGGTCTATTTTTTCTTCCCCACATCCACAGACAATGTTGTCATTTGATCGGATGTTTGGGTAGTGTTTCTATGTAAATGGCTTTTGCTCTAACTCTGTCCTGTCCACCTGAGGACACTGGACCGATGAGTCATCACTGGACAGCCTTTGCAGTGCATCTGTCTGCAGGCTGCCTCTCCTCACCACTGTTTCTGCCAGCCCAGACCCCACCCCTGAAGTTTCCTCACCACTTGCTGTGATGATGAACGAAATCTTGTGTTTTAACTGTGTCTCTGATCAAGTTATAAAAAGAGGGAAGGCCAGAATAATAAAAGATGAGGGAGTCTTTTCATATAATAACCTTTTTTTTTTTTTTTTTTGAGATAGTCTCACTTTGTTGCCCTGGGTAGAGTGCTGTGGCCTCACAGCTCACAGCAACCTCAAACTCTTGGGCTTAAGTGATTCTTTTGCCTCAGCCACCAAAGTAGCTGGGACTACAGGCGCCTGCCACATTGCACAGCTATTTTTTGTTGTTGTTGTTGCAGTTGTCATTGTTTTTTAGCTGGCCAGGGCCAGGCTCAAACTCGCCATGTTCGGTGCATGTGGCTGGTGCCATAACCACTGTGCTATGAGCACTGAGCCAATAATAACCATTTTTAACAGCTAAAATCTCCTTGCAAAATAATATAAAAAAGCAAGACTTAACTGCCTACCTTCAAATCCAAGATTTGAGCTGGGAAAGGCAGTCAATTTTCTTGGCAGCTATAAATTACCTTCCTTAATCAAACTCTTCAAACCCAAATGTCCCCCTGTTCCTGATGGTCGGATGTATTGTGTATAATAAGACCTTTTACATATTTTGTTACATGAACTTGAGATACTGGAAGATATCCTATATGTGGTAAGCCAAACTTTAATGCTGTACTCAGGAATTCTGTTATTAAAATGCATGCGCACACACACAATCCTACTTGAGATTTATTGATATTTTGTCTTGTTGTGTTAAGTTCTTAAGCTGATTTTTGGTATTACTTCTGTGGCATTTTAAGGCTTTTGTGCTTAAACTGCACATTCTTCTGCAAGCATAGATATTTCAAGATGAAGTAGGCAGCATTTTATAGAATTTCAAAGAGATAGGTGGCTGAATGATGAATGAGTGTATTTACTGTGTAACAGAAGCATAAAACTGGGCCAAGGTTTTCCTCTTGAAACCAGATTTTTAAAAAATATTAATAATATAGTTTAACATTTTTCCCTCTGTGGCACCAAATGCATCTAGTAAACTGTACTTTGTCCCTTATTTTTTTTTTTTTTCCGACTTCAAACCCGAGTGACAGTTTGGTTCTACTAGGGTGACACACACCAGTTATATCACTCTCTGCCACCCTTTCTGTCTGTTGGCATCTGAGAACATTTTCATGGCTTCCTTAAAGTTCACTTTCTTTCTTTTAGCACACCATTTGAGAATAGCATTGCAGCCCGTGGTGACACATTCCTGTAGCCCCAGCTACTGAGGATGCTGAGGAAGGAGCATTGCTCATGCCCCGGAGTTTAAGGCTGCAGTGTGTTCTGATGACACCACTGTACTCTAGCTAGGGGGACAGAGCAAGACCCTGTCTCAGAAAAATAAAAAAAAATGGCATTGCAATCCTGAGATTATTTCTTCTCTTCCCTTGACTAGCCCATAATATTTCTGGAGGTCATCTGATGAGTAGGTCTGCATAGCTCAATTTGGAGAACAGCTAGGCAGCGGAGGAAGTGGGGGGTCTGAATAATGGAGATGGCAGAAGGCTTTCCTTAAATCTATGCTTCTATAGCGGAGGAGGAAACAGGTATCAGGAAATGCTGGCCCACTGGCTGCGTACTAAGTGCTGGCTTTGTCAGACTGTGACAAGAACAGAACGAGATCTCTTTGGCCTTCTCTGGCTATCTCTGGGGTGAAGAGACATTGGTTTATTGTTTACTGTCACTACCCTCTGAAAGAGCAAAGGTCTTCGATGCTCTGCTAGGCTGCAAAATCGAATTAATGTTGGCCCGAGGGCCTATTACAGGAGCAAAGCAAAGTGCAGGTGCAGCTAGTGAAATTGAAGAGCATTAAACGAGGGTAGGAGGGGTGGAAAAAGCCAGTTGGAAACAACTTTGGGATTTCTAACAAGGAGTTAGTTGATTAACTGATGAAGGCATTTGACTTTGAATAGGTCTTCTGAGGTCTGTGTGAGTGAGGAGGGGGACAGGAGTGGGGCTCTAAGGAGGAGAGGGTGAAGAGGGTGCTGAGAATAAGGATGTTCTAGGCAGGAACAACAGCAGCAAAGTAAAAAGAGCACTCTCCAGGCGCTGGGAGACCTGCTCCCAGTCCCAATCTGTGTTCCAGCTTCCTGTGTGGCTCGGGCAAGCTAAGTAACCTTTCTGAGTTTTCATTTCTTCAACAACAAATGGAGGAGTCGTGTGACTCATTCATTCAGGAAACAGTCTCTGAACACCTGCTGGAAATCAGCCCCCATGCTGTGCAGCTGGGCTTTGATGGTGAGCGGCAGGGTGGAGTCTTCTGGAGTAAATGACAAGTAATCGCTCCCAGGACTGGGGTTGACAGGGAAATGTATGTGACCCTGGGAATACCAACAAGGAGAAAATTCCAGAGAAGGAGGCATTCAGGCTGAGATTGGAAGGTGAGTAGAAGTCGACTAGCCAAGGTGAGCTGGAGAATGTTCTTCTGAATGGCTGCCCTCCTGCTCCAAGGGAACATAAAATTCACAGTGGTGAAATTACAGAGCCCTGACTCCCTCACATTAAGAGGATCCAGCAAGTTCTTCCATGAATACTCATGCTCCTAACTGGCTGTGTAATCTTGAACAAGTTTCTTTATTTCGCAAAGCCTAGTTTGTTAATCTAGGAAATGGGATCAGCATGGTGAGTCTCGCGTTAATCCATTAATTAGGTGGTTTCGATGGAATGATGTATGTAAAGCCCTTAGACTGGGGCCTGCAAGATGGTAAGCCCTTAGTGAACATTAATTGCTGCATTATCATTATTAGTACATTTTACATGCCTCAAAGAGCCTATGTGTCACCAGGCTCCTTGCCACCGCTGCCAGGACACCCCTTCCCCAATCACTGTGGCTCTCTTTGGGAAGCTGAAGGTCTCCATAATGAGCGCTCCATGGGATTAATTTGTGATCAGTTTCTTGCACGGTCTCTGCTTTCCGACTTATTTCTAGAAGCTTCGGGTTCATTCTCCCCAGTACGTGTTATTATGCCTAGGTGCTTCCTGTGTGGAATTCAGGAAAAATAGTAGGATATGAGGTTCTACCCTTCTGAACAAAATGACTTTTTATCTCCATTATTCTGACCAACAAATAATTTGGATGATTGGGAAGCCTTGGAAAAATAATGTGCTTTCTGCTGCCTAAAAAATTATTTTGATCATCATATTTCTCCTTGGCATTAGGATAATGTTATTTATGCCTTAAACTCCACCCTTCCGTCAAGTATAATCCTACTCGTACGAGGTATGAAAGGCTAATTTCGCCTTTAACTATGTTCTTCTAATTCTTTATTTATAGAGAAATAATTTCTTTCCTTTTTTTTCCTTTTTCTTTTCTTTCTTTTTTTTTTTTTTTGAGACAGAGTCTCAAGCTTTCACCCTGGATAGAGTGCTGTGGCGTCATAGCTCACAGCAACTTCCAACTCAGGCTCATGTGATCCTCTTGCCTCAGTTTTTCTGTTTTTAGTAGAGATGACGGTCTTGCTTTTGCTCAGGCTGGTCTCGAACTTATGAGCTCAAGCCAAGTCACCTGCCTCAGCCTCCCAGAGTACTGAGATTACAGGTGTGAGCCCAGCCAAGAAATAATTTCTAAGACCTTCCTATTAGAGAAATGCAACACACCAAAAATCTACTTTAGAATTATAGACCACTTCTTCTATATTTGCTAAAAAATTGGCACAGTATTTAATTGAGTACACACATTTTGAGGAACTGCAAAGATGGTATAAGTTTTGGCTGTTTTGAGAGTCTCATTGTGTTAAAAAAATTCCGACCTCCAAAGATGTCTTCAATTCTTTTCTTGCTTCCCATCCTTCTCTGTCTGCCTTATCCATCACATTCTGACCTTGAATAGTTCTTACTTTTCTGTTGAACCACAGTCCAGCAGCAGCATTCTCTTATGGAATGTTGCAATCGCAAAAAGGGATTTACAGTTGTTTGTGCTTTTCATTAGGGAGTTGAACTGCATTAATTCAGGATGAAGTGCTGTGTGTCAGTAACGCAGATCTGAAGGAGGCAAGAATTGAGACAGACTGACTTATCTGGGGCCATATGGTTCAAGTCTAGAATGTAGCCAGGCATGGAATTTCTTTAAACACGATTTTAATACAATCCACACTTTCTCCTTCACCCACACCTCTGTCTTGTAAATAACTTTGGTTATGCACAATCTATTAGTCCTTCAACAAGAAAGGAAAGCCATGGAAAAATCTAACAGGAATCTATGTGAGTCAGTGCTTGGACTGTTGGAGTGGAAGACATGTGCCAAAGTAAAAAAACAAAAAAAACTCAACCTTGCAGCAAATTAAGAGTATTGATTGCGCTTTGCAAGGACATGCTTCTTTTGTATTTTTATGTTTGATGGATGTATTAAAATAAAAAGAATAAATAAATAATATTGAGCAAGGAATCATTGCCACCAATGGTGGCACTAAAACCCCTGCTTGCAAATGAGTGTGGAATAATCAAGTTAGACGCCTGTGAATGGTTGTTCTCTTAGAACTGGTCTTAGTGTGAGATGGGCAGGGGACACAGGCTGGGCCTTCATCTGGAGCAAAACATCTGGGCTCCCACAACTCAGGGGAAGAGCTAACTTCCCCTGGCAACCTAGTTTTCAGCCCTCATGCTCACTTCCCACTAAGGCCTTGGGATCTTCTTCTCTTACCAGCTTGGATGCTTGCAGTGGGTGCTGCACTTTGCACCTGAGGCCCAGGTGCCATAAGCAAGTCTCTTTGGAGGAGGTGGTACTTAACTTTTCTTGCGTAAAAAATAGTTGATGTTTTTGCTGTCCAAGAACAAATAAAGCCATGGTGCCAGATTCTATCATGTTTTCAAAAATTATCCATTTTTCTTTTGGAAGTTGGAAGAAGCACTACAACATGGGTGTGCTTGAGCCCGTCCACCTCCCCTGGGTCCTATTTACGATTTGTACTCTCAGTTCATTTCTACCACATCGTGCAGTGCTGTGCCCCTGATTCTGCTCCAAGTGTCCCTAGCAGTGTCCCCTGGTAATTAGCCTCATTTGCAGCTAACTGAGCTTCTGTGTGGGGAAGACACATTTCAATCCGCCTTTCAAAGTCGGACAGATTGGCACTACCCCCACTCTTGTATTCTTTGTATTGGAATCAGCATTCCCGGGCAGCTCTTTAGAAAGATGGACATGTACTTGGATGCAGATTTCTTACCCTCTAGAAGATTGTTGTTTTAAAACTTTCTATCTGAAATCCAATCTGCACATTCTGATTCAGTGAGTCTGGGATGGGGCCCAGGAATTTGTAGTTTTAACAAGTATTTCAGGTGATTGTTATCAGGAAAGTCTGGGAAAACACTGCTTTATTGTATGCTCAATTTTCCTGTTCCCTAGCCTGCTTTATTCATGTAGATCTGCTGAATATTTGCTGTGGGTGCCTACACCCTTTTAATGACTCCATAGACTTCCAGTTGACAGAGTTTAGATACAATATGGCAATTCTGAGCCCTTGTCATTTTTATAAAATAGAGTTTTACCAGATCAGTTATCCTTCCCTGACATTTTTAATTCATTACCTGTTCCTTCATGAACTTCTAATTGTGAAAGAACTATGAAGTCTACTATTTTTTTTTTTTAATCTGGAACTTAGTTGATTGAAAAAACTTGGTTCTTAGCAGCTATTTAGAATAGCAATTGAAGTTCTTTATTTTTCATTTCTAGTTTTCAGTTACAAAATGTTAGGGAAGGGAGAAATGAGGGGTTGTTTCATGAAGGCGAATTTCAGTTTTGCAAGATGAGAAGAGTTCTAGAGATTGGTTGTAAAACATGGTGAACATGCTTAATGCTGCTGAACTATACATTTAAAAATGCTTAGTGTAGTAAATTTTTATCACAATTAAAATACAAAGTTTTGGGGAAGTGCCAAAAGTTTTGTTGTTAGATAAAGAAAAAGAAATGTGTATGAGTGCCTATTACACTATATGGCCAGGCCCTGTATTAAGAGCTTCTTTACTTTTTCAATTTATTAGATTACTTAGTTCTTATATCACACAAATAAGGAAGGAGAAATTCTCTTACCTCTGCCAACTGCTGGAATGAATTGTGTTCCTCCCTCTACCCCAAATTCATACCTTAATTATGATGATATTTGAAAATGGGGCCTTTGGGAAGATATTAAGTTTAGATGAGATCATGAGGGTGGGGCCCCCATGATGGAATTAGTGTCCTTATAAGAAGAGACATTGGAGAGCTGGTTTTCTCTTTTTTTTTTTTTCTTTTTTCATTTTATTTATTTTTTTTTTGGTAGAGACAGAGTCTCACTTTATCACCCTTGGTACAGTGCCGTGGCATCACACAGGTCACAGCAACCTCCAACTCCTGGACTTAGGTGATTCTCTTGCCTCAGCCTCCCGAGTAGCAGGGACTACAGGCGCCTACCACAACGCCCAGCTGTTTTTCTGTTTTGCAGTTCGGCTGAGGCCAGGCTTGAACCCGCCACCTTCGGTATGTGGGGCCAGCGCCCTACTCGATGAGCCACAGGTGCCGCCCAGGTTTCCTCTTTCTTTTTCCACCTGCCTGCTTTGAGGAAGAGCTAGGTGAACACATATCGAGGAGGCAGCCATCTGGAACTCAAGGAGAGACCCCTCACCAGACACCTGCCTTGTTGGCACTTTGAACTGGACTTCTAGCCTCCAGAACTGTTACAAAGAAATTCCTGTTGCTTAAGCCAAAGAGTCTGTGATATTTTGGTAAGGCAGCCCAACCCGACTAAGATACCAACTTAACTTACAGAGCTAGGGTCACTCAGCAGTTGAGCACAGGATCCTGACTCAGCTCTGCTGAACTTCACATTCACGCTTTTTCTGGATATAAAATTCTGCCCACCTGGTTTCCTTGATACTTTCTTTCTGAGGCTTTGGAGAAGCCTGAGGCATGTATTGCACATTCAGGCTGGAATATGTCATCTCTGGATAGGTCTCTGTGTAGCACATGAGTCCATGGGGACATTCCTGCAAGTTGACAATAGTTATGTTGGTAAGCTTGGCAAATTTAATGCTTGCCTTGAGCAATTCTTCAGGTAAGAGGACTCTCTGAAGGGATTAATCCACAGTGACGGAAGCCTCCGAGTGGAATGATATACGAATACAGTTGGCCAAATCCTTCAGCCAATGCTGTATAGATAACTGGTGCCCACCATGGCTTGCTGAGATTTGCTGTTTTGTAGGTGATAGTTCCAGGCACTGTGAATCACTGGCAGAGTCTTAGCCAGCAGTGGATGAGGGCAATGTCTCAGAGGTCAATGTCTCAGATCCAGAGGGATCTTCCTCTCTGTTGACATGGCTCTATCTCACTGAGAAGCTTCTTCATTGGCTCTTCTTCATAGAGCTTTTCTACAAACAGCAGATATCGAGCACAGTCACATCAATTTTAGAATTTAACATCCTGGTTTCATTAACTTTATCTCAATGACTCTAGGGCAGTGATTTTTAACTGGTGTGCCACAAGAGGCTGTGAAAACTTAAAAAGATCGTTCATTAAATTTTTTTGAAAGAAATTTAAAGCACAGTAAGTATATTCTTTTTTAAAATCTTTTTAGGAATCAACATAATTTAAGTGTGCCATGGAAGTTTAACTGTAGGTTCAAGTGTGCCAACAGATAAAAAAAGATTGAAAAACACTCATGTAGGGGCTGCCTTTCCTAATTGACTTTTACTCATATTTATGTAATTGCTAGAATCTCTCTTCTGTTCTTGATGCAATATGCCTGCCACACTTCCTTCTACTCTAGCATCTCTTGTTTTCCTTTCTCTGGGTGCTGCAGTAGCAGAAAGGTCAATCTGTTCTTTCACTATTACCTTCTCCTGCAAAGAGAACATCTTTTAGGTTAAGGGATTCCTGAAGAATCTATTCCACTGGACAGAAAGATGAGACATGTTTGTCTCACATCATCAAACATGACCTTCTATATCTATCTGCTTGCGAACTATAGCCTGCCTGCCCTTATTTTCCTACTGTGATTTTATCTTTTAGAAATTACTTTTCCTCTGGGTCCCAAGTACTCATCTATTAAAGGATGGTCCCTTCTAGGCTAAGCATTGTAAGATTGCACTAATTTTCCTCTCTATTTTTAGATCTGTCAGTGCTGGGAGTGCCTGCCCTTACCTCTGGTGATCAAGAACAGGTTTTCCTGCAATGTTGATAAGGACCTGTGTTCAGCCTTTCCTGCCAGGGCCTGGAAAATTCTGGCACCTTCTAGCTTCTCCAGGTCAAAAATGGCTGGAGCCTTCCTGATAGATGGCGAGGCAGGACCTTCTTTTTAGGAAGTGGGTCAGAGTGTCAGAATCAAAGCTCAGCATAGTCTAGAACTTTCTTCACATTGCTTAGTTTTATAGGCACACTCATGCCTTTTGTTAAGTTCCTTACCAACTCTTGACATGTAAAATGAGTTTCAAATTACATCATGAGAACTTCAACTTGCCCCCACAACGCTTCCATCTTCTGCTAACAATCAATACTTTCTCACGCAACTGTTTCTTCCAATTCAGCTAGCATTTGAGAAGTCATTTCTTCCCCATAGTGTATTGGGAAGTGCTTTCTCAGCAAATTGAGAGTAAGAAAATACAGAAAATGTTCCCTCTCACTATTTAACTCTTTCCAAAATGTTAGGTTAGGAGCCTCGGTAAATTAGATAGAAGCCTTAGAACAATAAAGACAGGGAAATGCTTACAAGATGATTCTAGAGTAGTCAAAATTGAAAACAGCTGAAGTTGACAGTCCTAAACACTTGCATTGATGGTGGTGGGGGTGTCCAGATATCACAGGTCCCATGAGTCTGCAGGATGGAGTCATTTCTCAGTTATGGAATGCTGGTGACCACTTAGCCTTTATATAATAAGACTTCTTGAATAAAAAAATATGAAATTTTAAAAATATAAACTTATTTTCTGTTAATATATGTATTAGTTGATTCCTTATTGATTCTGCATTGATTATGAATTCATTAATTCCTATTCTTGTTTATTTATTTTAAAATATCATCTGAGTGTCATTCAAAGCTTTGGCATTGCAACATGGAACAAGGTCAACCTTGCATTTGAGAGAAGAATAAAAAAATTGAGTGATAGAGGGACTTTACCCAACAAATGCAACCAGTGTAACATGGTTTCTTGTACCCTCAATGAATCCCCAACAATAAAAAAAAAAAATTGAGTGATAAATGAACTGAATAATTACAGATTATGATTGGTAAAGCAAAAGAGTAATATGATATGTCATTTATAGTCAAGCTAGGAATCACTAAAATAATAATTTGCCTAATCCTTTAGTTTTCTAATTTCTACTTTGTTTTTCATTGTACTTCTAGACCAATTCTTCCCAAAGTCAAGTTCAAGTACTTAATTAGCAGAAAACAAATCATACAAATGTCTAAGAGACTTATGTTTGTCATCACACATGCACAGGCCTCCTTATTAACCTGTCTTGGCACATCCTTTGCATTTCAGGATTCTTCAAAGTAGATCATAATTTTTTTGAAAGTCACGGGGTCCTCATTTTTATTCCAATTTTTGAGATATGTATAAATTATGGTTCAAGACAAAAAGGAGTTTGCATTAGACATAGTTTCATTCAAATGCATGATGTTATTTCATAGAAATAATAGTTATTGCCAGAAGAGGTGAAAAATAAAATTAACCAACATGGAACTGTGAACTATCCAAGAACTTCATGATCTCAGCATGGCCAAAGAACATCTTGTTCCCCTGTCCCCAGTTCTTCTGTTTTTTGTTCTGACCTGGTTTGCCAGAACTGCTAGTTCTGATTACGGGTCTTTTACTGATTGGTAGACTGAACAAGACATTTACCTTCTGTGTCTTCTTATCTCTAATTTGCCTTATCTGTATGAATGTTGCCTGGTTTAGATGAGTCAAACCTTTAATCATGCTGTTGATAAGTGTTTCTGTTGTTTGTCTCTATCTTGGAATATAAGTTAAAACTGCTTGTGGATGTTAGTGTGGGCTTCGATTTCTGTTTTTACTGCAAAATAATAATTATGAGTTGTATGAATTAAATTCAACAGTAAAGCTCCCACCAAAAATCCATGCCAAAGCCATAAATTATAATCAGTTTAAAACAGCCAGTCTGGTGTTGAGACCGAGGGTCTCTTTTCAACTAGAAGAGAGGCAGGAGATTTTTTCGACCTTAATGAGCAGTTCTGCTTTAATTCTGTTGGGAGGGAGGCTGATGGCCTAGGAGGCTGTCTCGTATTGGGTTACAACATCTGTCACTGGCTTACATTGCTGTTAATATTTCATTTCATATTCAGGCTTATCAGTATTCATTAAAAACCCTCCATTTGTGCAAGGCCTTCTGGGAAAACATACCCTATCTAGGCATCTTAGATTTAACAACAACAACAAAAAGGTTCAATTTTAAACACATTTTTCACCTAGCAGCAAGCAGCATCTGCCTGCAGGAGGTGGAAACTAGTCATACATGCAGATGACCAAGCCCCTCTTCTCTGGGGGAAGGTTAGTGTTGGTAAAAAGAAGCAAAGTTTAAATTTAAATACGCCAATTTTCATTTGATTCCTCACCTTCAAGAAAATGCAGAAGTTGGTGCAAATGGCATTCCATAGTACTTCTCCAGAGTCTTTGCATATTTTACCTGGGAGTGAACCCAGAGTTGGAGCTGCTGGGCCTGGATCCTTAAGGCCTTGGGCCTACTTGGGAGTCCAGACATGTGCACAGTGTCTAAAGGTCTAAACAGGAAGACAGGATGTCCTGCCCCAGCAAAAATCTAATGATTTTCTCTGTCTGTGGCAGAAAACGAATACAGCAGGGATTTCTTCCACCAGCAACACTTTGCAGCTCTGCTGTACATTAAAAATGTAGGAAATGTACAATGTCACCCGTTGCCACTTGTTTCACATTTTAAAAAAACACGAATATTCCTAATGTAACCTGTTATTAAAGTGCCATATTTTATCATACCCATAGTCTCTCAATGATTCAGAAAGGAATTAGTGCACGCTGAAGTTTTTGTGCAGGCAAGTGATACTTGACTAAGTCTATCCAATGCAGTACAAATAGACCCCACAGCCAAAACAACCCATGTGAAGAGAAAATCAAATATTGGGTCTAAACTAAAGCTATTTTCATTTATATGGAATGGTATGGCCAGGTCTTCTGCCCCCGAGGAAGGGGAATATGAAGAATAAACTTCTGAAAGCTTTAAATCTCAGCAGAAATTCAGTCTTGCAGGACAGTGCCCAGAGTGTAGCAAGGTGCCCCTGGAGGGAGCCCATCCACTCATGACTCTTGGGTGCCCTTTCTCAGTGCAGCCTCTTTCCCAACTTTGAAGGCTACTGACGGTGTGCAGCTACCCAGGAGACTGAATACATTTTATCCTTTACTGAAGGCCAGATCTTCGGTCTCTTCTCCAAACATCTAAAAGCTTGAGAAATAAAAATAAAATCTTAAGTCTTCCAGCTAACAGAATAGACCAACGGGACCCCAGAGTAGGCATAAAACTGAGTTCCTAGCCGTGCTGGGATGGAGGTCAGACATGCCTCATTATTCCCCCTCCTTCCTTAAGAGTTAAATAGAACCATAGTTAATTTCAACCAGCACCTAACACAGTTCTTCCCTTTTGGTGCTTTTAGCACTATAATTGCCCACACTCCTCCATGGCACTCTACCCAGGGTGACAGCCTGAGACTCTATCTCAAGAAAAAAGGCCATCAACTACCTGGTTGATGGTTCTGGCCAGCCTACAGAAGATGCTCAGTGAGGGATTTCATGTCCTCTGCTTCATCTTTTGGCAATAGAGGGCAGAAAACTCCACCCTTGGGTCATGCTAACCCCAGCATTTTTTGTATATTAGAACTATGAAGGGGTATGAAGTTCGATTGCTCATGTGCGTATTTCTCCTTTCATAAATATTCACGACCCTTCCTATAGCTTGTTAAATAGGCACATTCGGCCACCTCGTCTAGTATAAATTCTAGTTCCTGTTGTCCCTCCCTCAAAGTACCTGCTCTTGTCTCCTGCCCCAGGCTATTGCTTCACTGTCTGCAAGAAGGCCAGCCCTTTAAGAGAAAGAAAGCTCTCCTCTCCAAATTTATGAACCTCATCCTTTTTCACTTGACAGGTTTGTTCATTAGACTACAGATTTTATTTAGTTCTGCAGGATTTTTCCACGTGGGGGATGGCAGTCGGGGAGCCATATCCTGTTCCCACATTCCCTACCATGCTCAGAAGTTTCCACTAGTGGCCTCAGTCTCATACTGTAAGAGTGACTTTGATCAACCTGTATTTTGAAGAAGAAACTGGATCTCATCTAGGTTTAGTTGCAGTCTAAAGCTTGAATGGGACCAGAAAGCAAGAATAAAATACAGTATGGAAAAAAGACAAGAATTCTGCAAGTCCTTTCTGTATCTGCTGCCAACTTTCCTTTCCAAGGCTTCACCAACACCAAAGCTCTGAGTTCATTTAATTGCCCTACCACTAAGATTGCATCCATAGTGTGTGTCCTGTGGAAATTAATCATCTAGTCAGTACTCTCAGCTTCTGGAAACTTAAATAAACTGGTACATGTGTGTTTGGGGGGGAGGATGTTTCATTTAAAGTAAATTACCAGGTTTGAAACAATGTGGATGTATTGTCTACTCACAGAAAAAGCATTGCTTAGACTATTTTTTTTTTAATTTTTAATTTTAAAATAATTTCAGTGTTTTTTGTTTTTTTTTTTGACACAGTCTCACTATGTTGCCCTGGGTAGAGTGCTGTGGCATCACAGCTCACAGCAACCTCAAATCTTAGGCTTAAGCGTTTCTCTTGCCTCAGCCTCCCAAGTAGCTGGGACTATAGGCGCCCGCCACAATGCCCAGCTATTTTTTTTGTTTTAGTTGTTTAGTTGGCCTGGGCCAGGTTTGAACCCACCACCCTCGGTATATGTGGCTGGTGCCATAACCACTGTGCTATGGGTGCCAAGCCAATTTCAGGTTTTTTAAACAATGGAAAAACAGTACTGTATATCCTTCACTCCCCAAACGTTAACATCTTTCATAATCACAATGATGTGCCTAAATAAGTACAAAGATCCAAATCAGGAAATTGTCATTGATATAATGCTATTATCTAATCCTTGGACATTCAAATTTTGTCACTTGTCCCATTAATGTTCTTTTTCTGCTCCAGGATCCAATAAAAGATCTCAGTTGCATTAAATTGTGCTAGCCTCTGTGGCTCCTTTAATTCATAGTGATTCCTTAGTCTTTCTTTGTCTTTCATGACCTTGACACTTTTGAAGAGTACAGGCCTATTGTTGTGTAGAATACCCTTTACTTGGAAATTGTCTGAAAGTTCCTCATGATTAGACATTTTTGATGCATATATCAGGATATTGATATGTTCCATTACTGGTGAGATTTTCTTTGATTACTTGATTAAAGTGGTGTTCTTCCCTTTGCAAACAGTATCTTATAGACTTCACCTGCTTTTTTTTTTTTTTTTTTCTCAGTTTTTGGCCAGGGCTGGGTTTGAACCCTCAACCTCCAGCAAATGGGGCCAGTGCTCTACTCCTTTGAGCCACAGGCACCACCCCGATATTCACCTGCTTTTTTAAGCATCCATTGATGATTATTTTTGCAGTTTTTGGCCGGGGCTGAGTTTGAACCTGCCACCTCTGGCATATGGGGCTGGTGCCCTACTCCTTTGAGCCACAGGTGCTGCCGCATTGATGATTCTTACCACAAGCAATGATGACTGTAATGCTTTCAAAATGGTGATTTCTTAATTCTATCATCTACTGTAGGTTTATTCATTGGAATTGCACACAAAGGATGAAATTCCCTTGCTTTCCTATTTATTTATTTTATAATTATTTGCTTATATCCAGATGGGCTCATGGATTCTCATTATATTCTATGAGGTATAACCCATTACTATTATTACTTAGTTTCTGGCTCAAATTATTCTAGATTTGGCCAATGGCAGCCCTTTTAATCAAAGAGGTTTCTATGTCCTCTGATATGGCTCCATCATTCCTTGGGAACTCTCTTACTTCATGGCGTAGTAAGATGTTCCAGGCTCATCTTGCTCTTTCTCTATTTCTGGCTCTAGAACCAGCCATTTCTTAAGGAACCCTTTTCCTTTCCTTGGAGAGTAGTATTTAGAATACAAAATCTGGAAGTTGGTTATTCTCATTACCCTTAAGTTGCTATTACTTCTAGTTGCTCTCAGAAGATAGACCTAAGACATAAACGTATTGTAAATATACATCTGTTTCTAAGTCTTCATGCGTAAATATTAAAAACCAAGAGCACATATTATCTCCAGTTCCAGTCTAAATGCATAAAGCTCATTCTGACCTTCCCCTTTCCCTATTTGTGATTCTTTTCTTTGACAGTGGGAAGTACTCAAAAATTAACTTACCTGATCCATTCTAGAAGACATATAAAATAGTTTAACATATTACCTTAAGTTCCTGGACTTCATTACAAAAATGAGAAATTATACATGAAGTTTAAAATGTTATTTTAAAAATCCTCACCTCTCTTTCTTATGTCATCATCCTTTGTAACTATACAGTAATGCAAACTTTTACCCATTTATTCTTACAAAGGTATTGGAAGGCTATCTTACTGACCTAGGATTCCATGTTTATTACAGGCTCTCTTCAAGTAACTTTTGTAGGGGAAGAGTTGGGAGCAGAATCAAAATATGTCTTTTCTTCTATGATTTTACTTAGAATATCCAAAACAGCCCCAAAGAGACTGTTACCTAATCCATCTATTTTCTTTTGCTATAGCCATCTTGCCTTTTTTGTCTAGTTTAACTTGATAGGGAACAATCGGAGTTCCCGACATCATGAACTTCTGTCCAATTTCTGGAGGAGTTAGGACAATGAAAACTGCGAACATTTTCAGAGATTTGTTGAGATTGCCCTGGGTGAAGATGCTATCCTCATGTTAAAGAAAAGACAGATTTGAACAAACGCAGCTTTTTTTATTTTTATTTTTTTATTTCTCTATATCTTGATAACCTGAAATTGTTGCTTTGGGCCATTTAAGGCAGGCTGTTGAAGAACATTGCTACCACCATCAATCACTACTGCAGAGGAGCTGAGATGCACTGAAATATTGTTGATGTCTTTGCTATGCAGGAACAGCCTGCAGACCTCAACTCTGTGCCTTTTATTTCATTTATGCATAAGATACCAATAATAGATCTCAGTTGAGGCAGTTAACACCCAGTTTGGTTCCCCCAAGATCAAAGCCTTATGCTTATTTACTGCAGGATTGATTTTTTTTTTTCTGCAAGAGTAGCTCTAGATAAAATAGGTGTCAGTGATAAAAATTGTTTATGGAATATTTGAAGTTGCAGCCTCATATACTTAGAATATTTGTGCTATATTTCTAACAGTAAGCACAAGTAAGTAAAAACAGTCAGGATGAATGGATTAAATTCACTGCCAAAACAAAGACTCTCATGCTGTTTCAAAAACCAATTTAGCTGTGTATCTAGTACAAGATTACATTGTAAAAGTAAAAAGTCATGGTAAGGTTTAAAATAAAAGGATGGGAAAATATATACCAAGAAAGTATAATAAAAAAATATAGTGGGATGGCAAGATTCTGAAACAAAGTAAAATTAAAAACAAAAGGGTCTAAATGGCTCAAGATAATACTTAAAAAATAAATTGTACAATCACACAAAATTTATAATAGTCACAAAACTTTGTGTATGAAATAACATAGCAAAGATGTGTATAAGGCAATAAAACTGTTAGACAGCTTCTAAGAATTTTATCAAACTTTCAAAGAAGAGCTTAAAGAACTCGCCTCAATAAGGAAGGATTAATTTTTAATTTGTGTCAACTATTTTCATGGTCAGATATTCTTAAATATTCTACCTAGATATCCATCAAAGCAAGTTTATGC
>CAUYON010125265.1:0-11511 GCA_963573935.1 Arctocebus calabarensis
GACTCAAATAATAGACGTGTCAATGAATGTCTTATCTCTGGCCAAAGTGTCACTCAGTGGGAGAAATCCTGTTTACACTGGGAAAATCAAGATTCACAATTATTTCTCAAACCATTTAATCGTCACAGCTGCCAACTTCATTGCACATGAAAGGAAAGAGTTTTGATAGAACAGGAGCTAAAACATGTGGCAATGCAAGTCTCCCAGATCAGTTCTTTATTTTTGGCAACCTGAAATTGCCATTTCCCGCCCCCCCCCCCCTGCCGTAGGTTTAATGGTGCAGTGAGAGAGTATATTTCTAAAGCTTTGGGTGCAGCATGTGGCTCAGTGGGTGTCAAGTTACTTCCTTGACACCTGCTTTGTACACCTGGGATTTCTAGAGAGGGTGTCCCTGGATTTGAGGGACCCTAGAAGTTCTGGTCAACATTTATTATAAGATCTACTAGATGGGATCTGTGAAGTTTTCAAAAGATAGATTTATTTGAGGAGTCTGGCACAGGAAAGCCCCTTTTAAAGGGCAGACTAGTAATCCTTTAGAAATGCCGAAAAAGTATTTGGAAATAAGATAGGTCATCACTATACCAATCTAAAACCTCTCTAAGCAGCTAACACCATCCTATAGTAATGGGAAAGAGACCATGAGGTTAAAATTTCTGTGGATAACCTGAATTATATCCTTCAACTATTTCCCTCAGCTTCTTAAAACTCTTAAAAAGGATTAAAATCTTACAGAAATAAAATGACATAATGAAAATGACCTCTTGGTTTTGTTAGTTATCCACAGAATAGGATTTCTCCAGAACCATAAATCAAGATTCAGAGTATTAATTTATCTTTTGTAAATTCAGAATTTGACTTAACAGACTTAATAGTAATTCTATTTATTTGTTTGGTCAGTGTATTTTGCAAGATCAGAAATTCAACCATGAATATTCCACATTTCATTTAAGGTAAATGGGAAAAATTATGAGTTAGTCTGTTCAGAAAAGAACATACATATTGTTTTATTCGACATGCAAAGAGTAAGCCATAGAAATTTCATTTTTCATGTAAATGCTATTTCATTATCTGCATCTGCCCAATCTCTTTTATCTATACTATTTTTAGGACTTTCCAAGGAAGACAGAATATAACAGGATGAAAATGTAAGTAGAATGATATGGACATTTACTAGAATGAGATGAAAATTTAACTAGAACAATTGATAATTAAATAAGGCCTGTGTCCAGGAGCCAGCAAACCCAGTCTGCCAAATCCAGACCTTTTTAGAAATAAATGTTTATCAAAACACAGCAACATTTGCTCGCCTATTGTCTGAGGCTGCTACCGCAGAGGTGAGAAGGTGTGACAAAAACTATGGTCTGCAAGCCTAAAATGTTGGTCATCTTTTGAGGAAAAGGCTTGCTGGCCTCTGACCTATGCCATTGTTCTCTTTGTTGATGGTCGGTCCAGAATCTTTGCATGGGATACAATGGAAAGATGATTAATACCAACCTTCAAGTTCAGATTGGAGCTTAGCTACTGCTGTTGGAAATGGGAAGGAAGGAAAATGGGCTGCTTAATCCAAGTGTTTGTACTGCCAGGAGTACAATACAAACTGTAAAACTGATAGAATTACTGATAGAATTTTCTAAAAGCTGATAAGATTACTTCTCTGTATCACAGTGCCATCATGGAGGCACTGTAGGGAGTCCCATGAGAGGGGAGGTTCATTCACGGGGCCTTTGTGACCTTGCATCCTATGGGATAGCTATTTGAAGACCACACTGCACCTTCCCTGTCCATGCAGCAGGTTCAGCCAGGGTCTGTGTGGAGCGTCCCCTTGCACTGGGCATGGCTCACTGTGTGAGGCAACACGTCAGATTCACAGACTCTCAGGGTCCCACATGTCCTTAAGTCCAGTGTCTCTATACCGGTGAAAAATATTGGCCTTCTGTGAATTAGACCAAAGAGTTCTAGCTCCCAAAGTGAACAAGGACTGTTTTCATCTAATTAGAGGGGAAAACTTAATGAATACACTTTCTCAATTTCAACCTCTTTCATTTATACTTTTCTGAACTCATTGGTGCCTGAACCATTTCCTTCTATTATTAGTTCATGTATATGCTCATTTATCCAACCAATGTTTTTAGTGGGCCTACTGTGTGCACACGCCGGGTTCTGTGCTAGAGGCCTAGAATACAATGATAAATAAGACATCTTCTCTTCTCTTTTGAGACCTACTCTATCCAGAGATATGGACACTAAACAAGTTGTTATCTCCTGTGGAGTCGGGGTCTTCAAATATCAACACTGCTACTTACTTGGTGAATGATTTTCATCAAATTGCATAATCTCCTAATGCCTTTGATTACATGCATATAAATAGGGATAGTAGCTCATTTTGTGTTATGAAGCTAAAATCATACGCCAGACTCAAAGCACCTGGAATATTGCTTGACGTAGGAAATGTATATAAATGCTAGTGCTTGTTATTTATAAATTTATAAATAAATATATGTTTTGGTTCATGTTGAGAAATAAAAATAAAATCCTAAGCCCCCTAACTAACTGATAGGACCCCTTCTTAGCCAGGTGCCCCAGAGAAACCTAAAAACTTGAGTTCCCAGCCAAGATGGGACAGGAGGTTAGAATCATTTTGTTAATATTCCCTCCCTCACTAACTGCCATTAGGCTTTCTAGCCTATGGATTAGGATTAATCAGAACCATTTTTTTGAAAACACTTGTTCTAGGGCGGCGCCTGTGGCTCATTGAGTAGGGTACCAGCCCCACATACCGAAGGTGGTGGATTCAAACCCGGCCTCAGCGGAACTACAAAACAGAAAAATAGCTGGGCGTTGTGGCGGGCGCCTGTAGTCCCAGCTACTTGGGAGGCTGAGGCAAGAGAATTGCCTATGCCCAGGAGTTGGAGGTTGCTGTGAGCTGTGTGACACCACGGCACTCTACCCAGGGCGATAAAGTGAGACTGTCTCTACAAACAAAAAAACAAACAAACAAAAAAACAGAAAACACTTGTTCTGTTATTGATTTCAACCAGGCACCTACTGCTCCACCCTCTTTGTGGCTTTGTCACAACAGCTGACCAGCAATCCTTCCTGATAAGGCGCCACTGACCATCGAGGGGTCTGGGCAGTCTACAGAGGATGCACAGTGTGGATTTTATGTCCACTGCTGCATTTTTTTTTTCCTTTAGAGAGTTTCACTCAGCGCCCTGGGTGAAGTCCCGTGGCATCGTAGCTCACAGCAACCTCAAACTCTTGGGCTCAAGAGTTCCTCTTGCCTCAGACTCCTGAGTAGCTGGATCTACAGGCACCCACCACAATTCCCCAGGGTGGTTTTTCTATTTTTAGTAGAGATGGAGTCTTACTCAGGTTGTTCTCAAACTCCTGAACTCAAACAATCCACCCACTCAGCCTCCCAGAGTGCTGAGGTTGCATGCACAACGGCCTCACCTTCTGATGTCGGAGGGCTGAAAACTGCCCTCACGTCATGCTGACACCATTTTTGCCCCTGTGACCTGTGAAGGGGCAAGAAGCTCAGTTGCTTGCACACACGCATGCTTCCCCTTTTCACAAACGCTCCCGACTACTCCTGTAGCTTGTTCAATATGTGTAGTCGGCTGCCTCACTCAGCACAACTTCCTGTTCTTTTGTCTTTTCCTTGAGGTGTGTTTTTTTGATTTCTGGTTTGGAGGCTGTGGAAAAGCCTCCCCTGCAGACTGTCACCCGTCCTTTAGAGGACAAGACAAGTGCTATTTAGAGCAAAGTAGTGTGCATGAGAAAGTAAAAAGGAGAGATGGATGGAAGTTAGTATGGAAATGCTGCTTAGAGAAAGGGCTGAGAGGTATAAAATGGAAAGTCTGCAGGTAGAGGTGGGAAGAACATTCTTATCAGACCAAGGGGGATATAGTTTGTACAGTGACTCCGGGGTCTAAAACAAAATTACTGTGCCTCTAACTTAGTGAAGTCTCCTGATGACTTCTATTTGGGGATATAATTTCCATCTTAACCTAGACATACGATATGAGATAATGCAGAGAGAAGCTCATAGAGCACTGCCAGGCCTATCATAAGCTTGGAATAAATACCAGCCATTATTATTATTGTCAATGTTGTCATCATTGTTATCTAGGATTCTAACGCCTTTCTTTGGCTTTCAGCACTAAACCTCTGATTTTCTTAACATTTAAATTGTTAATGTTTTTGAAAGTATTTTCCCTTTTATAGGAGTAACTTTCAAAAAAAATTTTTTTTTCTGAGATAGAGTCACAAGCTGTTGCTCTGGGCAGAGTGTCATCGCATCATAGCTCACAGCAACCTCCAGCTCTTGGGCTCAAGAGATTCTCTTGCCTCAGTTTTTCTATTTTTAGTAGAAATGGGGTCTTGCTTTTACTCAGACTGATTTTGAACTCATGAGCTCAAGAAATCCATTCATCTCAGCCTCCCAGAGTGCTAGGATTATAGGCTTGAGCCACTGCACCCATCTTTTTTTTTCTTTGTTGTGAGACAGAGTCTTACTCTGTAGCCCTGGGTAGAATGCCGTGGCATCTTAGATCATAGGAAACTCAGTGTCTTGGGCTCAAACAGCCCTGGTCTCAGCCTCCTCAGTAGGTGCCTGCCAGGATGTCCAGCTACTTTTGCTATTTTTAGCAGAGGTGGAGTCATCCTTTGCTCAGGTTTCAAACTCCTGAATTCAGGCAATCCACCTGCCTTGGACTCCCTGAGCGCTAGGATTATAGGCATGAGTCACTGCATTCAGCAGACTTTCAAACTTTTTAGGGTAACAAAAATTGATTTGATGAGAATTGGTCTGAGGAAAACTAACTTTCTTCTCCTGAGTAGTATTCACATTTACCCAACATAGAAGTTCACATTTACTTTTAGGCATTTCATTGTCCCTGGCTAGATAATGAGTCCTGATTAATTATTTAAAGATTCTTCAAGATCAGAATCATTATCCCATACTGATTTACAACCTTGGCCTATCCAATTTAGAAGGTGCCTTGTTGGGTGGCACCTGTGGCTCAAAGGAGTAGGGTACCGGCCTCATATGCCAGAGGTGGCAGGTTCAAACCCAGCCCCGGCCTTAAAAAAAAAAAAAAAAGAAGGTGCCTTGTTTTCTGATAGTTGGTTTCTTGCCTTCTCTTTTTAACATCAAATTTTATTAGTGCCAAGATGCATACTTTTTCCACTTTTAGCATCTGTGATAGGTTGTTCCTTGCAATCAGACCTATGCTGCGGTGTAATTGGTGGCTTATTTTTCTTTTAGAGTGTTTTGTGAAGTCATGGTCCATCTTACTGTCAATGGGAGTGTTTTGGTTTTGACAAAACATGATACACACCTTTGTAACAGCCCGTAGATCACAACATCCCTGAATAGCAGGGATGCAAATTTTACCCTGCAAATTTCCTAGCTAAAAGAGTCAAAAAGCTTACCCTAGACTCTGTATTTCTGTATATCTGAATCATGCTTTATACCAATTTTATTCAGATAGTTGCAGGTATAATTTGTATATAAAGATGGAACATGTTCTCTGTTGCCTGATAACGCATCCTAGAGTTGTGATGTGTTTTGTTAGATCTACCTGCTTCAAATCAAGCCCTCACCACATCATGTTACTCTCCACCTCAGATCCCAGCATCCTTCATTTTCTAGAGCATTGGCCAGGGTACCTCTTCCAAGCCATGCTAAACCTCTGTGATTATTCATGTGGTTCCATTTGCTTTGAGTGAAGTCCGTGTTTAGCTGATAATTTTCTTACACTGTCACTTTTCTTATGGCCAAAAAAGCATGAAAAGTATGTGTATAGTTTTCTTTTTCTGAAAGCTATTCTTTACAAAGAAGGGGCTTTAACAGAGTGCATTTTTTCATCCGCTTGAATGATATGTTGTATAAAGTCTTCAAAGGGAGGCTTCACACTGCAGATAAACAACAAAACAGAGATATTCCCCACAGGGAATTTAAAGTCATGGCCCATTACATTATTGATAAAGAACAACTTATTTTCTTCATTGTAGCCAAGAGATCGTGACTCCTAATTCATATACTTGATCCCCTTTCCTCTCCAAAATGACTTTGTGGAAATGTAAAATATAATGATGATATGTTGGGTGATTACCTAATTTCTCACTTTACTGAATTCCTTGCTTTGCATTTAAGAGAAAATTCATAATAATTAGAGAGCTTTTTCACATTCTCAGAAACTATTTGATATTGCTTGGAATTACTTAGACCTAAAATGTTTAATACGGTTTACATCACATTGCATTGGTAATTGAATCAGTGCCACACTTCATTCACTCAATCTTTCTAGTTTTTGAAAACCCACTTTTCATTCAGCTACAGCTTGGCAAGTCAACAATTGAAAAGCTACATTTAATGAAGTTAAGAGCTCACACTTTGAAGAGTTAACTTTTGTTGCATGATGTAAATTATCCATGTAAAAAATCCATTTACAGAACACTCATCCTAACTCTTTCCTTGGGCATCTACATAGGCAAATGGAGAAGGGAGGTAAATAGAATTGTCTTAATAGTTTAAGCCAGAAAAAAATAACAATATTATTGTAATAGTAAGCAGTTTTAGCCCAATCAAGATGAAGGTATCTTTTGATGGATTCTCTGGGTTGTAGTATATTTCTATCCCAAATGTAGCCAAGGTTGTAACAGATCCAGGGTGCTCATACATTTCATATTGACATCCTTTATTCCTTTGTAGCACAACCGAACATTACAGGTGTTAAGATTAATTTTCATTGGATTCACAAAGCTAGCATTCATGTGGAGAAAGAGTAGCCTCACTTGAAAATCAGGGAACTTGACTCTGATTCAGCTACTGCATACCAAGTCATTTAATTCTCCCTGTATATATGATCTGTTATGATTATTTTATTGTCTAGTAGATAACTCAGCACAAGCTCAGTCACCTCACCTGCAATATATGAAACATTTAAATGCAAATGTTCTTTCTTGTACTCACCCTATGCATAGGCAAGGGTGTAAGAAGCATTTGCAAGACTCATCGCAAACAACCCTGTTTTACTGTAGGTCTTATAAAATTCCCTTTAATGGTGAAGGCTAGTGAGGACCACATACTATACCATGGGGGAGGTAACAAAAGGTAGGGAAAGATGCTGGAGAGAGAAGTAGGTGTGAGTCACAGAGAACTTGGAGGTCAAGGCTAGGCATTGAGGCTTTTGCTGACAGATAATAAGAATCACTAAGGAGGGAATAAAATGGGCTATTCCCAGACCATGCTGGGAGCATTTAAACCAGTGAGGAAGGGTCTAGGAAAGTGGGTGCGGGTGGGAAATTACATGGTTTATGGCACTAGCACAGACTGGGGATATGAAGAGTCATTAGGACAACAAATCAGAACACATGAGTGCAAAGAGACTGATAGGATAGGATTCAGACTCAAACATCGGGAATACGTCTATCTCTAAGAAAGCTGGCGAGTACAGGAAAAAGTTTTTGGTAAAGATGAAAAATATATAGAATTCAGACCTGATTCTAATGGTTCCAAAACACAGATTGACCCCCAAAACATCGAGGAGTACTTTCCTCCAGCTATCGGTATTGATACTATAATTAGAATTTCATATACATGTTAGAAACAGGTACTGAAAACATTTAGATTATTCAAAAAAATTAGTGTAATAGAAAAGTAAAATTTTTAGAAGAATTCATGCAGTAAATCCTTTTACAAAGAAAAAAAAAACATGATTTAGTATGCTCAGTCCTCCAAATTCCCTCTTTTGTGAGTTAGTGTTTTTACTTTAGTGGGTTAAAATAACAGCAGCAGCAACAAATGTCAAACTTGATACCTGTTCTTGCTTGGCAGGTTCTTACCCCAGTTGATGTAACAAACACTGAATAAGGAGTTGAGTATGCTTTCCAAACAGTACAACCTAGCGGCCTATGAGAGAACTAGCAACCCAGTTTTGTAGTTTTTAAAAAAATAGCTGTCAAGGCCAAGGACATTCTGTCCCTCTTGATTTGGGGGAAGAATTGGGCCTCCCCATGTGCACAGAAGTGAGGGGAGGATCCATGAAAGTCGGCCCATCAGTTGGCAAGTTCAGGCTATGCAAAAAAGCGTGAAATGGGGAGAGATCAATAAGCCTTGGTAAAACCCTAATTAATGCATCTGTTCCCACCAAGTTGCTTCTAATCTCTTTTATGGGTCAAGAAACTTTTATGTCTTGCTGCCACTTTATAAAATATACTAACATCTCTCCATTTCCTGCCTTCTTCTCACTGATCTCCATTTTATTTCTGCAAGCCCAGCCCACATTCCATGAGCAGAGACTGAATTTCAGATTTTCTGCTATTTGAGAGCTGTGCCTCGGGAATGGCAGAAGGGGATAATTGTCTCACTGTGCTAGGAGGTGATCAGTGTCAGGGAGGTGACAAGTTTCTTTTCTTGGAGTTTGGGGGGAGGGTGTGGGCAGGGTGCAAAAAAAGTTATTTTTATTAAGACTTGAGGATTATGTTCAGCCAAACATCCTATAATTTTTTTCTAATTACAGCATAAGACCTGTTCCTTTCACTTTCTTTCTTTATTCTCCTAATGCTCAGTTTAAGTCTGTGCCGCCCAGTCTATGTAAATATGAAGATCTTGGGCTTAAGCAGGAGGCATTTTATTAGACTTGTTCTGCTTCAAAGAAGAATTTATGTGTCTTGTATTAGTCCCTTTCCTAGATACTTTGGATTTTTCTAAAACAGAATTCTGCTTATTTGCAAGCTTAAGCAAACCAATAGTGATTGTAACACTACAAAAAATGCTTAGGTGGAATGAAGAACAGCAGACTTCTGAAATGAAATGGCTGCTTAACCCAGCATCTCTCTCTTCCCATCTGCAACCCATCCCAAAACCCTGAGAAAAATGTAAAACCAAGGCACAAAGTCCATGGTTTGGTCAAATCTGGAAAAAGATCAAAACACAGGAGGTCCCTGAGTTACTGACAAAATACGTTCCTGAGAATGTCTATAGGTCTGATTTGTGTGTCACTGGATCCCTGAAGAACACTGTGTATGTGGTAATGATAATAACAACTGTCCTGTCAAGGTTCGTATGTGGTAATAATCATACAGTGTAATACTGTAGCAATAATAATACTACTATAATAATTAGTTATAGAAACTATTGTGCTTTTTCTTTTAATTCAAACAAACAGAACGTAAAAACATACTAATACAAAAAGTTTAGAGAGGGGACTAGGAGAAATTTCAAAAAAGGAATATTAAAGGTTAATGCCTAAGGTTGCATCCATGTCCTGGTTACTGAAAGGAGCATGATTTTGAGGAGAAGGGAGGCTGACATTAATAGTAAGATAATGATGGTGGTGGTGCTGGAGAGAATGGAATGGGTGCTGGAGAGTCAGGAACTGATTCTCTTGCTGGAGGGGGCTAGCTTACCATTAAAGTCAGTTTCTTGAAAAGAGGTACGGAGGGGTGTTTGCACAGACTTTTTCTTTTTTTCATCATAAGTGGCCTTGTAGCTGCTGGTATTCTTGCTAACTACATGGTTAACCTTCATCAACCACTCGATGTTAGGAACTTGCTCCTAACAAGCTTGAGCTCCTTTCAAGCTCAGCAAATCTCGATTTCATGAGACAAAAGGCTTTAGCTAATTCTTTTGCTGTGAACTCTCTTGGCTCTGGATCTTCTGCTGCTTTGTGTTGTTGTGTTTCTATCAGCGGCTTCTCTGTCTATGAGTATTTCTGAGATGAGCTGCCGGTGTAAAGATGCTGTGCTGGTGACCTGCTCAATGCCAAGGAAAGTTCCCCAATTATTATTTCATTATAGATTATCCTTCCAGGGAGCCTTGCGAGCCCATTTGTGAGTATGGAATGCTGTAGGTAGGTTCACCTGTAACCCGGGGACTGCCAGTAGCAATGACAGCTTTCAAAAATGACTGCATTTGCACAGAGACCATGTGAAAAGAATTAGAGAAAAGCAGAGGAGAAAGAGCTTAGCTTTGACAGAGTCCAGCAACTAGCAACAAAATATATTTCTGGAAGATAAAAGACCAAAGGTGAAAGTCAGAAAGTAATATTCCTTTCTATAATGTTTGGTGAACTAGGTTGACAGCAGGAGTGTCTGGCCCAGGACAGTTCATAAAACCAATCAGAGTGAAGCTCCAGGAAGAACCGTGCAAGACAGCCATTTGCCTAGAATTTCACTTTGTTTTGTTCTGTAACGACTTACAATTTAGATGGACATTTTGGTAGAAGAAAATTATTTTCCAAGTGTCCATAGTAGTAGTATAAAAGTAGAAGGATTGCCACGGGAAAAAAATAAAATAGAGAAAAATGTCAAGGAGACGTTCACAACAAAGAACCAGGATATGTTCACAGAGGATGTCTACCAAACTGTAACAGAATAGAAAAGTTACAGGACTGCTGAATATGACCCAGAGCACAGAGAAAAGACCGATAGAAAATTTCAATTTTTAAAAAGAGAAAGTACAGAACTGTTAACAAAATCTGACATAGTTATTGAGAGAGAAAGAGATCCTAGTACCATAGCTCCCTAAGTGAAATTTTAACAACTACTTATAAGTAAGCAATATTCATAAATAGAGTTACCATTAACAAGTTTGCTAAAACTAAACCATGTTTGTCACAAGAAAAATCATGACTTCATGTATGCTGAAAAGGCATTGGATAAAATTCAACATACACTCAGTCAGTTTATATGAATTCTTCTCCAAGTTGATCAAATATCATAAGCAAGCATGATGCCTACTGGGAAAACAGTAGAAGCTGTTCCCAGTGAAGCCAGGAGCAGCCTGCATCAGGTACCAACATTGGTATGCTACACGTAGTACTTAATGTTGCATTAGAGGTGTTAGCAAATGTAATTAGGTCAAGAACAACATTAGAGATATAAAAAATGTCTTAGGAGGAGGCAAAATATCTTCATTCCTAAAAGAAATAACTTTATGCCTGCAAAATACAAGAGAATCCACTCTAAAAACAGTAATTCAGTAAGTTATTGTGTTAAAGCATATATATAAATCAGTAATTTTCACCTATCAAACAAACCAGTTAGAAAATATATTATTCAAAAGACTCTAGTTTCTTTCTTTCTTTTTATTAAATCATAGCTGTGTACATTAGTACAATCCTGGGGTACAATGTGCTGGCTTCATATACAATCTGAAATATTTTCATCCAACTGTTCGACATAACCTTCATGGGATTTTCTTGTTTAGGTGAAACTTACTAAATGCAGAATACAAATGTTTTCATACAATAAAAAAGACTCTAGTTTCAATTATAGCACAGAAGATAAAATACCAACAAATTGACAAGACATCTGTAAGATCTTTATGAAGAAAACATGAACAAATTGAAGGCATACCACACGCCTCAGTAGAAAATATTGTAATGACCTCAAACTTCTCCCATTGACTTTCAAAATTAGACATGATTCTAATTAAAATGCCATAACAAGTGAGTTTTTCTCTTTCTGAACTGGACAAGGTATCTAAAATTTATGTTACAA
>CAUYON010125276.1:0-13656 GCA_963573935.1 Arctocebus calabarensis
AGAAGTGAATTCCTCTGCCTTGCCACACAAACTTCGAATCAAAGCCAAAGCCATGCAGATCAAAGTAGAAGCCTTTGATAATGAATTTGATGCCACGCAAAAACTCTCCTCCCCTATTGACATGTCATCTAAGAGACATTTCGAACTGGAAAAGCATAGTGGCCCAAGTACGGTACATTCTTCTCTCACTCCTTTCTCAGTGCAGGTGACTAACATTCAAGATTGGGCTCTCAAATCGGAGCACTGGCATCAAAAAGAGCTGAGTGGCAAAACTCAGAGTAGTTTCAAAACTGGAGTTGTTGAAATTAAAGACAGTGGCTACAGAGTTTCTGACCCAGAGAATCTGTATTTGAAGCAGGGCATAGCAAACTTATCTGCAGAGGTGGTCTCACTCAATAGACTTATGGCCACACAGCCAATCTCTGCATCAGACTCTGCGTAAATCACTACTGAGCAAGAGCTGGGCATTTAGAAAGATGGCATTTGCAATAGATCAGTACATTTTGTATTATGCTGAATTTTCACTGGACCTGTGATGTCATTTCACTGTAATGTGCACATGGTGTCTGTTTGGTGTCTTTTTTGTGCACAAATTGATGAAGATTAGCTCGTGTTATCACTCTGCCTTGTGTATAGTCAAATAGTCCATACAAAGGCTGTATATAGTGAACATTATTTTTGTTGTTCTGTTATAAAGTGTGTAAGTTACCAGTTTCAATAAAAGATTGGTGACAAACACAGAGCTTCTGCTCCATTGCACTTGATTTGTTGGGGGTGGGATTTAAGCTGCAAAAGTAGGTGTTATGATATTCTATATTTTACTTAGGTGGGGAAATTTTCTCCCCAGAGTAAGGGAAAATTGAAGTATAAATTCAACGAATCATTTGTCTTTGCAAACAAATTTAGGTTTAAAAACCTTCAAAAGAGAGAGATGAAAATAACTGAAATTTCTTGCATTTGAGACTACTTTGCTGAATTACTCCTCATTTTGTATTTATCTTTATGTTTTCTTAGGATTAAGTTTTTAAGTGGAAAAATCCAAGTTTGGTAACAGCCTCTCTTCAGTCATCTGTCTTAAGTGTGACACATAGAGATGGATAGTTGAGTCATTGACCCACTTTTTAGATTAAAGGCTATTTTAAGAGTGGATAAAGACTAAGGATGGAGACATTTTTATGTTATTTTAAGGCTTAACAGTTCTAGAGTGTAGCAGGGAAACTAAACTACTGTTTTTATTTAGTTTCCAAAATTCAAAAAAACACATTAGTTACCACATACCCATATACATAGAATGACCCTTTTTTAAAGATTTGCTAATGATGACTATGAATCATAGCTCTATTATCTTCAGGTATTGATTTAGAAATTATAACCTAAAAGTCCAGAAAACAGCATCTTCCTAAGTAAATTTGTTTGAGATCCTTGGTTACTCCATAAAAGCACGTATGGATAAACACGGCCCAGGAGCACTTCTGGCATCTACGTCCACCTCTGGGACAGGTGGGGCGGATGTTGGGCACAGTTTCCACCAGAGGTTGCTCCTCCCCAGAGCCCTCTCCAGAATCCTGAATTTCCACACTGTCCATCTAGAAGAGGGTAAAGGACTTGGGTAGTCCTGGAGCAGGTGCAGAGTGACTCAGCCTTCCCTCCCTGCCCACATCACATGTTGGCACCGAAGCCGAGCAATGGGATCATCTTGTTTTAGGCGGCTGCAGTTTTTTTTATTGCTGGATTTGCATAAAAGACTGATTTTTTTGTATGCTATATTTCCTAAACCGTCATATTTTAAAGAGTGTGGTGGGTTTTCCAATGCCAGTAACACACACACAACCATCCACTTTGTCCTAATGGCCATGAGGACCATTTTTCTCTCTCAGAGCGCCTGGCTCTTAGAGAAATGTGTTGCTAGGCTCAGCCCTTGGCCTTCTCTCTCCAGTATTTTATCAGCACCTGACTGAGGCCTGGAGGCAGACTCCTGTCTTTTGTGAATGTTATAAAGTAGAGCAGGAGGGCTAAAATATCAGATGGGAGTCAGGATCCAAAAGCCTTTGACAGCCTAGAACAGATGGAATGAATCAAGCAATATGTAATATAACAGGGATACAATGTAAAGCCGACTTTGTATGTATTAAAAAAAAAGACTATTCAAATTCACAACTGGGACAGAAGCAGTAAAATAACAACATTTTTAAAGAAAGCTTTTGTTCCCTCAAGCTTACTATGCGTGAATAACCAGTGGAATGTTGGGTTGTGTCAACACAAATAGTGTCCAAACACAGAGATAACTGTCCTCTGTACCTGGGCTGTGCTCTTGGTAAGAGGTGCACCAGCAAATATTCCAGAGGAGATAGGAGATTTTGCAATCAGGAAATGAAAGAAAATAAGAAAACTGTTGGCAAGTTGTCCAGAAAGGGAAGAACTTTATAAGGTACTAGAAGGGAAAATAAGGGGGTAATAGCAAGAAAGGTCGTTGTTTTTGAGATAGAGTGTCACTCTGTCACCCTTGGGTTGAATGCTGTAGGATCATAGCTCACAGCAACCTCAAATTGTTGGGCTCATGCAACCCTCTAACCTCAACCTGAGTAGCTGGGCCTATAGGCTCCTGCCACAATGCCCAGCTAGTTTTTCTAGCTTTAGTAGAGACGGGGTCTCACGCTTGCCTGGGCTGGTCTAGAGCTCATGAACTCAGGCAATCCTCCTGCCTCAGCCTCCCAGAGTGCTAGGATTACAGGTGTGAGCCATCACACATGGCCACAAGAAAAGTTTTAAAGGAAGAAATTTGTGTCTCTGGAAGCAGTGCAGAAGCAAGCAGCGCCTCTCCTAGTACTTGCTGAACATCAGCTCTCATGGTGACTGTCTCACATGGACATCGTCACTAGAGCTCTCTTACTTCATTTCATTTTGTCTTATCATTAGGAAAGTATTTGAAATGTGACTCCTTGGAAATAAAAGCAGTGTCTTAAGCAATTTCAAACCCACTAGGAAACAAAGAAAAAGTACAATTATACGATGACACTTTGTTTTTATGAGGAAATGCTACCCACTCTCCTGCCCACTCACGAAGCCCTAGAATGATAGAAAATGTCTTTGAAACCAAATTAGTCATGGCTCGGCACCTGTGGCTCAACGGGCTAAGGTGCCAGCCACGTACACCTGAGCTGGCGGGTTCGAATCCAGCCTGGGCCCACCAAACAACAATGATAGCTGCAACCAAAAAACGGTCGGGAGTTGTGGCAGGCGCCTGTAGTCCCAGTTACTTGGGAGGCGGAGGCAGGAGACTCGCTTGAGCCCAGGAGTTGGAGGTTGCTGTGAGCTGTGATGCCACAGCACTCCACCGAGGGTGACAGCTTGAGGCTGTGTCTCAAAAAAAAAAAAGAAACCAAATTAGTCTAAAACTGTACTCAAAAATAAGAAACAAACCTCAGAGCTCAAAAAATTCTTACGAATTCCCAGAAATGTGCCTATCAGGTAGACCTAGGTTAAGAGGAAGCCACAGATGGCTACAAACCACAGAAGTCCTCAAAGGCCTCCTGGCCAGGTGACAGTGTACACAGGAGAGGGCACAGAGCCTGAGTTACCCACAGAGGCAGTGAGACCAGCAGCCGGGTGAGTGGGAGCTGGGAGCAGAGGGAAGTGGGGTCTTGAACCGGTGGTGGACAGTTCCCTGCACATGGACATGGGTCTTCCCCAAGAAGCTGTTTAGCAGCATAGCCATCCTGGGGCAAACGGTAACTCATGGTTTGGGATTTTCTTTCTTTCTTTTTTTCTTTTTTTTGCTTGGTGTGCTCATTTTATAAAGAAGAATGTTGAGACTCAGGCTAATCTGTTGAAGCTCGCCCTGCCAGCCAGCAGTGCAGGCAGTGCCATTGGAACACCGGCCATGCGCCCAGGAAAGGGAAGATCAGCAAGAGCAGCCACCAGGCACTTTGCTTCTTCCCCTGCTGTAACCAGGGAGATGAGATTTCCGAGTCCCTACACCGTCTGCAGGAGAAAAGGGAGGAATCTAAGTAGCCAGTGTATCGAAGACTTCTCTCTGGGTGTTAATGAAATGCTATTTAAGCATCTAGTTCTATAGATGTGGTAGATGTTTAACAACTTTAATTTTGTATCCTCAATGAGGAAATACTCCCAGATAAAAACCGCTAATGTGTGTGTACGATTTTTACTTTACACCTACATATACGTAAGTATCTTTGGCTTTCTACACATACATCCTTAAGCCTGAACCCTCATAAATGGGGACATTTTTTACACAGCCATTGTTAATTAAAAACTTGTGAAAAATAGTAAATTGTGTTGGTTTTTTTTAGAAACTGGTAGCTGTTAAGCTTGTTTTTGAAAACTAGAGATTATCCCTAAATGAGAATCATTGGCATTAGTTTATGTTCCTTTTGTGTTTGGGGAGCAGGGATGGAGCATTGTTTCAGTAGTACGTGGAATAATCACTGGGATGATTTGTGCCACGTCTCACTAGCTACTTGCACCAGAAAAAAAAAAAAAAAAAACTTACAAAGGTGAAAATTATGGGTCATTCAAAACACCAGTAAGGAAAGAGAAATAAGAGAAAATTCAGAATGTTGAACTAAATTTTCCTAGGAAAATGTGAGTATATCTAATTGGAAGTTAATATACCATATAAACAGAGCCAGGAACAGTGTCACACGTCCGTAACAATCCCAGGTACTCAGGAGGCTGAGGCAGGAGGATTTGCTTGAGCCTAGGAGCTCGAGTCCAGCCTCAGCAACGTAGCAAGACCCCATCTCAAAAAATAAAATGAAATGCAACTGGTTTAAAGACTTTGTTGTTTGGTTGTGTTTTGTTTTGTTTTTTGTGGAGACAGAGTCTCACTCTATCGCCCTCTGTAGAGTGCAATGGAGTCACAGCTCACAGCAACCTCCAGCTCTTGGGCTTAAGTGATTCTCTTGCCTCAGCCTCCCAAGTAGCTGGGACTACAGGCGCCTGCCACAGTGCCTGGCTAATTTTTGATGCAGTTCTGCTGGGGCCGGGTTTGAACCCGCAGCCCTCAGTATATGGGGTCAGCACCCTGCTCAACTTTGGCACTATTTTCCACACAGGTAGCTTATTCTGATTCTAGTGGACATAAGTAAGAAAATACAAGAACTAATGGAAGTGAGACACTTGGTAGCAGTGTGAGTGACAGAGAACAGAAGACATTAGAAGGTGACAAGCATTACTTAGGGGAGAGACACTGTCTCTGCTGAGTCATGCTGGTGACTGTCAAAGAACCATTGTTGTTTGTTGAATATCGATAAGGTCATTGTCACACAAGTAGAAGTACTTGCATAGAAGCTTATACAGCAAACTTTCAGCTAAGTCATCCAGGCAGGTGTGACAGCTGTTTTTCATACCTCAGTTTGGTCAATCTTAACCACTTGAGAAGGAAAAGGTTACTTTGGGGGAAGTATGTGAATAAAATCCAGGGTTCTAGAGGTCAAGAATAAGGCCCTTTTGAAAGAGCACATGAAAAACAAATTGTGAAAAACATTGTTCAAGAATAATGTAGGGGCCGGTTATGGTGGCTCACACCTGTAATCCTGGCACCCTGGGAGGCCAAGGCAAGAGGATCCCTTGAGCTCAGGAGTTTGAGACCAGTGTGAGTAGGAGTGAGACCCCCATCTCTACTGAAAATAGAAAAATTAGCCTACTTGGGAGGCTGAGGCAGGAGGATCACTTGAGTCAAGGAGTTTGAGGTTGCTGTGAGCTGGGTTGACACAATGGCACTAACCTTTGTAGCAGAGTGAGACTTTGTCTTAAAATAAATAAATAAAATAATTTAACAAAGGGGAACGAGGAATAAGAAGAAACTTCAAGATTAATAACCTCTGAAGTAAAGAGATATTTCAGTGTAACAGGGTTTTGGGGGTTTTTTTGTTTGTTCGTTTTTAATTATTCTCATAGATGTGTCAGATTTCCAGTGAGAGAATTTTTCTGTCTGAGGAAAGAAGTTCGATATGATACTGGGTCACAAGAAAAACCCTAAAAATAGGGTGGCACCTAGAGTGGGGCTCTAAGAGTAGGGCGCCGTCCCCATATATCGGGGGTGGCAGGTTCAAGCCCGGCCCCGACCAAAAACTGCAAAACAAAACCCCACCCTAAAAACACTGATGTTTGATGGTGCCTGGTAAGTTGCATTGTGGAGAAAGAAGGGAATAGATGGTGGTGGTTTGTGCTCTCTGGGAGGGTGAAGAGTTACTTTTGAGAGGAAGGGAGTGGAGAAAAGAAGGGTGAGGCTCCTGCCTGGCTGAAGAACCAGTGCACTGTCCTTGTGGGTGGCCAGCCACATGACCCAGGAGACCAGCTGTCTGGTTTGAAATCATTTCCATTGCTGAAGGGAAACATAGGCAAAAACATTGCTTCCCTGTCCTCAGATTTTCAATAAGTCCTGCTAGACTCTCTGATGCTTTCTGTGAGTGAGTTTTGTTTACTGGTCCCTGTATCTCGGTCAGCAGAGCCAAAGGCCATGACCATGACGCTGATGCCCCTGACAAACCTGCAGAATGGGGGTGGAGGACACTTGGACTTTGGACAACTCATGTGACTGGAAGATCATTCTATTTATATCTCAAGGGTGAAGGAGCCCTACCCTCCCTCTGCCTCAAATTATTAGCCTAATAGATGAATGCCTAGTTCTGTGTGTGCCATGGAGGAAACAGGAAAAAATGTCCCTCCTTTTAAGAAGTTTTAAATTTGCTTGTGAAAAAAAAGAACAAAACTCTAAAAGTAGCAACAGCCAAGAGAAGACACTATTGAGAGGTAGAATATGTAGGAAAGAATATGCCTACCAAGGAGCCCATGGACAGGGATGAAAGGACATTTTGACAATTAAAGAAGCTTGATGGGAATGTTTAGAGCCTGGATGGGCAGGGAGAATACTTCCGTTCAGGGAGTGGGGGGGAATGTAAAGGTATGCTGCACCAGTGCAGAAGTGAAGTTAATTGTAGGGTTAGTAAAAAGGAAATTCAAAGACGAACAGAACTAGTTGCCAAAGGACCTTGAATTCCAGGCTTAAGAAATTGTCCTTGGTGGCTCAGCGCCTGTGGCTCAACGGGCTAAGGCGCCAGCCACGTACACCTGAGCTGGCGGGTTCGAATCCAGCCCGGGCCCACCAAACAACAATGACGCTGCAACCAAAAAAAATGGCCAGGCATGTGGTGGGCGCCTGTGGTCCCAGCTACTTGGGAGGCAGAGGCAGGAGACTCGCTTGAACCCAGGAATTGGAGGTTGCTGTGAGCTGTGATGCCACTGCACTCTATCCAGGGTGACAGCTGGAGGCTCTGTCTCAAAAAAAAGAAAAAAGAAAAAAAGAAATTGTCCTCGTTTTACTTAGGAAGGGCTCTGGGAAACCATCCTGTTTGAAAGTCTTGGTAGGGCTGAGCTCAAGGTGAAGCCAGGTGTGAGGCCAGGAGAGCAGATGGGCAGAGGAGAGTCAAGGAGGGGAGAAAGCCAGGGAGGGATCTGAGGGAAAGAGGCAGAAACAGTCTGCAAAACGTAAAAAGAAAAGGATGTTGTGTGTGGACAGATAAGCAGAGGTCAAGTGGGGAGCTAGACTAAGGCCGTCCAGGGGTTAGGCCTCCAGGTTGGGATTGTCCCAGCCATGGACATGCAGTGGGAGCCCCACCTGTGCCATGGAGAACTGCAAGGGTCACTGATCTCTGCTGTAGCCCTGAGCCACCCTCCTGACCCAGCAGGAGTAAGGGAATTCCCAGAGCACCTTTACCCATGGTGTCACAAAGTGGCACTGTCCCCAAAGGCACTGTGGCGCTAAGAGCTTCCAGTGTGAAGTTTGAGTTTCCAACTTCTCCATTTCTTTCCCCCTGGTCCTACCCCAGGGGCCAGTTTCTCCAGAAAAAGAGTTGGAGGAGGGCGGCGCCTGTGGCTCAAAGGAGTAGGGCGATGGCCCCATATGCCAAGGTGGTGGGTTCAAACCCAGCCCTGGCCAAAAAAACGCAAAAAAAAAAAAAAAAAAAAAGAGTTGGAGGAGGACTGAATACCAGACAGTACTGAGAGAGACGACACAGCGGGTGGAACACTCACAGGAGGACGTAGGGGTGTGAGGGCTTCAGGAGAGCAGCGCCCAACTAATCTGCTGCCATACAAACTACCCCTTCTACCAAGCAGTTTATTTATATCTGGAGAGCCTTGAGATGGCTGTGTCCGTGGGCCACACATCAGGCCCAGGAGGGGACAGAAGTACACACTCGCTGTTCCCAGCAGCTCCTCTAACACCTCCTCTCCTCCTCGGTTATTGACAGCATGGCTCGAGCCACTCTGGACTCAGGACGAGATTTAACAGACAGACCTTTTCTTCTTCTCTCCTCCTGGAAACTTAAAACCATATTGTTACATGTTGTGACTCATACAAGCCTTTGAAATATAGCTGCAATGCTCTCCCTAGCCCAGCTATGTCAGTGTTTTCTGACCATTTCAACAATGAATGGGCTGAGCCCTGGTTACTGAAGAAGGTGGATTGTAATGAATCAGTTCTTCCTCTTTCACAAAGTATGATAAGTATCACAACAAACTACTTTTTGCTTCTTCAATTTAGAGTTGCTTTTGTAGTCTATGAAAGTGGGATAATTATTTAGATAATTCAAGTGAAAGAATTCAGATTTTTTTTGATATTATGAATAGGTGTGTCTTTAGAGAATCAAGATAATTGTCTATTTTCTCCACTTGCTGTGGACATGGAGATTAGGCATAACACTTGCAAAACACTTGAACTCATTTTCTCCAGGGAGGAATCATCTCAGCACCTCCGGGGAGTCACGCAGTAAGATGGACGTGAGGGAAGTGTCATTCCTTCCACGCATTGAGTTTGAAAATAAATTGCCCTCAGGCCAGAATGTCGTACAATGGATAAAACCGCTGAAAGCAATACACAATGGCAAAGAAAGAAAACACAAGCCACAGCTGGAACCTGCTCCTTCTCCTTCTGTTTGTCACTGCCTAGCATCTTGGCCAAGTTCTCTTACACAGAAATGCCACAAATAGAATAGCGAAAATTGAATTCTGCCTTAAATGCGCAATAATGTGTATTTATGTTGAAAGCGTAATAAGGAATGGACTAACAACTGGTCACTTTTCTTCTGAGTTTGCCTTTATGAGAACTCAAGGCGCACGATGAACACACACAATTACAGCGAGTGCTAAGGCAAGAGCCCTGGAGGCATTCCTTCTGCGCCCTCCTTCCCTCCCACACCTGCGACTGCAGAATAGGGTGACCAGGCCCCAGGTGACAGCATAGAACTTCGTGCCTGTACGGAGGGGAATTGTTTTGGACACAGCACATACACATGATGAGGCCTGGGGATCTGGGCTTCTGCTCATGCCATTGGCCTTAACGGGAGCTCTTCCTGGGTCCCTGCAATGGTCCTTTGTGGCACTCAGAAAGGAAAGGTAACCACTTGCCCGAGCTCGCCTCCATCCCAGCTGGGGGTGGGTGGAGTAGAACTTTTTCCAGAGTCTCCCTCCTAATCATTCTGCAGTACCGCCTTAGGGCAAGCATAGGGAGGTGCTTTAAAAGGTGGAAATTGGGGGAAAAGGAGCATGACAAATATTTTACCCCATCAGTTAGTTAAGGCCAGTGTTGGTTATTGTCCACACCCTACCTCCACAGTCCCTTACCGACAGCGCTGAGCACAGGGCCCTCCCCGAGGCCCACACAAATCACATCACCCACCTTTTAAAACCTCAGGAGACTTTCTCCTGTACAAATCTTAGGAGCCAAATCCCCGGGCCTGTGAGCCAAATCCCCGGGCCTGGAATTTAAGGTCCTCAACGTTTCTGCTGACACTAATCTTTTCCCGCTTGTATCCCGGCACATGTGTGGTCCAGACTGTGGGTTTCAGCCACGTGGGATTGTAGCCTTAATGCCAGGGACACTAGCCAGCGCTTCCGATGAAGGAACAGACTCAAGGCAGGGCACTGTCTATGTAGTGAGGCTAACTGCAGTTTTATGGCAGATATATCCTGTATGTTGGCATTCACAATGGGAAATGCAGCTCTTGTTAGGTGTCTCCTGGAGCAAAGTAGGGAGAGACGCTGGTATCAGGGATGCCAGCCCTGCTCCCCGGAGCCCAGGAGGCTCCACGAAGAAGCTTCACTGGCCCCTGGGAGGAAAGGAAGAGAGGTGTCACAGGCTGGCCCCTCTCATTAGTGCACCTCTGTTTTGGGTTTTTGGTGTCTTTTTGGTATTGGGCTTCTGCCTGGTAAAACGGCTGTGCTTCTCCCTACCCTGATGATGTTCATCACCCCAAATCCTGGGTGCTTTTCCTGCTTCCCAAACCTTGAAGCCTCTCTGCCCTGGCACTGGCAGCACAGGGTGTCTTGTCCTATGTATATTTTCTCCAGCGAAAATAGTGGCTGCCTTCCCAGCAGCATTATCCAAAATAAATTCTGGTATGAGAAAATTAGGGCTGAGTTTTCAAAGCAATTATTTTATAGATTCGACAAAATCTGTTTCATACTACTGGTGTTATTGATCTTTCCATCTAAAAATTAGTTCTCTTAAATTAAATAATTGTCTTCCCTTGAAGACCATTTGAATAAATTAAGTAACCTAATCAGGTTCTAGAACTGCAAAATAAAAATGTCCTGATGTTAGACCAAAGATACTCAACTTTCGTTTATCCCATAGTCCTAGCTGTTAAACAAAAAAGTGCATTTGTCTGAGTGTTTATCTATCTTTTATATACCTACCCACTTACCTATCCATCCATCTAGCTATTATCTATTTATCCATCCATCCATACATCCTTCTGTTTATTTACCCCTCTGTCTGATAAGAGTGAAAATGCAGATGCTAAAGTCAGTCAAACAAAACATTAAATATTAGTAAAGCCTGATATATCTTGTTTTTGGACAAATAAATGTAAAAAGAAAATTCAGAGGTGGGAGAGCTCCTCATATAATTGGGAGGGTTTTTAAAATAATTTTTAAGTGTATTTTTAGCATCTCAGTCCAAAGTTCTTAGATGTTTCTAAACAAAGAAGATATACATACATTTTTCTTCTTCTCCCTGTTACTTCTTACCAGCTTGGATTGCAATGGATCAAACAACCCAATAGATATTTTCTAGTTTTGAACTTTTTTTGACACCTATATGCTGTATTCTGAAATTGAGGCTACGTTTGTTTCGTAAATGGCCTAGAATGCCTTTATTACCTGAAAGACAGCAAGGAAAAATTGTGGGCCTGCCTGAGTTTCCTCCCGTATTCAGGGAAAAGCTTCCACGACTGAGCAAAGTTTTACAAGGCAGCAAAAAACCACATAAAGTTGGGTTTTGACTAAATCAGGAATTGTGTTTATTCAAGATCCAAATAGCCCCTCACCAAATATAGGGCCAAAGAACTTAAGCCCTGTTAATGGCTGCAAATTCCTTCAAGACTAGTGATGTTCAAATATGTTTTGGGAGAAAGCAATTATCTATTAAATTCTTTATGAGAAATAGCTCTAGATGTTTGTAAGGTTTAAAAATATTTGTAAGGTTTTAAAAATTTGTAAGGTTTCAAAAATTTACCATCTGTTATTGCCTACTATGTCTTAGGCTTCTGATGTTATAAAAGTATTAATTTGGTGGGATCATACCTATGGTGCATAATGCAAGGGTACTTGTCAGATTTATTAAATACAGAGTATAAATGTCTTGACACAATAATTTAGTAAAGGAGATGAGGTTTATATTAACCAGTGCGATGTAAACGCTCCTAATTCTATATGAAATCAGCACATTGTACCCCCATACATGCATTAATGTATACATGATCTATATACTTATAATTTGATACAAAAAATTTTATTAAATAAATATCAATTATTTTAAGTAGTACCTTTTTAATCTCCTTATTCTCTTTTAAGAATGTTCACTAATGAATTCTTATTAATCCATTAAGATAAGTAAGATAATTTTTTTTTCTATAAAATGAGAGCAGCTTGTCTAGATTTGCGTCTATATTGGTAACAAAAACTTCGAGAACATCTGCTTTAGTGTTAACTTCTAATAGGCCTTGCACGGAGCAATCTGTTCTCCATGGATGGGACTCCCTCATTACTCAAGTCCCTGAGGAAACTGGCGCCAAATCAACCACTACTGGTTTTATTATTATTATTATTATTATTATTTGTAGAGACAGAGTCTCACTTTATCGCTCTTAGTGGGATGCTATGGCGTCCCGCAGCTCACAGCAACCTCCAACTCCTGGGCTTAGGCGATTCTCTTGCCTCAGCCTCCCGGGTACCTGGGACTACCAGCGCCCACCACAATGCCCAGCTATTTTTCTGTTTGTGCAGTTCGGCTGAGGCTGGGTTTGAACCTGCCACCTTCAGTATATGGGGCTGACGCCCTACTCGATGAGCCACAGGTGCCGCCCTATTAGTATTATTTTTAAGTCATTGCCTTTTTTGCTGTTGATATGCTGTTCTTGAAACATACTACCTATTTATGAGAATTCTACTAAAATTCAATTTCTGCACTAAGACCAAAGTACTAAACCCAGAAGAGACATACATAGTAAATTTGAGAAATGCATATTTTGTGAATCTTTGAGGTATTCTTACCATTTGAAGAAATCTTAAAATGAGTCGGAAGACTTAGACTTATCTTAGAAAGATAAGTTAATCTTTCATAACCCAGAGGATATAGAGAGGGTGGCCATAAAGTTCATGTGCAATTGAAAATAGCTAAATTGCATGTGAACTTTAAGGCCACCCTGTATCTGCAGGACTTTTGTTGTGTGACTTCCAGCAACATGTCATTTACCACCAGTTCACACAACACTGCCCAGCTTAACTTTTCAAAATACAAGTGTGGTCAAGGCAGTCTTCTGGTTTCTTACTACTATGTACAGACTAAGCTTGGCTATTCAAAACGTGGTTCGGGCCCCGGTGCTGAAAGCTGGACATAGATGCTCCTAGAAACCCAAATTAGAATCCAGGTGTGCACACAAGCTCATGAAAGTTTGGGAAACAGGATCTATAGGAATGGCCCCCTGAAAATCTGTCTTGGTGAAATGAGTGAAAAATGGAAAATATTGTAAGTTTTTCATAAAGCTAAAGGTAAGGTATTCGACTGTTCTTACCAGACAATTACAAGTCTCTTACAGTTTTAGTATTGGACCTTACATAAAATGATGCTGAGGCCAGGTGCAGTGGCTCATGCCTGTAATCCTAGCACTCTGGGAGGCCGAAGTGGATGGTTTGCTTGAGCTCAGGAGTTCGAGACCAGCCCAAGCCAACCAGGCGTGGTGGCTCACACCTGTAATCCCAGCACTCTGGGAGGCTGGCACAGGAGGATTGCCCTGAACTCAAAGGTTTGAGACCAGCCTGAGCAAGAGCAAGACCCATCTCTGAAAATAACCTGGTGTCATGGTAGGCGCCTGTAGTCCCAGCTACTCAGGAGGCTGAGACAAGAGAATCATGTAAGCCCAAGAGTCTGAGGTTGCTGTGATCTACGATGCCACGGCACTCTACCCAGGGTGACAAATTGACACTCTGTATAAAAAAAAAAAAAGATGTTGAATTACAAAGATAGTAATTTGGTTTTTTACTCAACGAGTAAAATGAAAATTATATAATTTTTATTATGTCAGTTTCCTGTTTTTTTTTCCATCTTATAAAAGAAATGCAGAAGTCTGGGAA
>CAUYON010125277.1:0-23215 GCA_963573935.1 Arctocebus calabarensis
TCATCAAGTAGGGCACCAGCCCCATATACCAAAGATGGCAGGTTCAAACCCAGCCTCGGCCAAACTGCAAAAGAGAAAAATAGCTGGGCATTGTGGCGGGCGCCTGTAGTCCCAGCTACTCTGGAGGCTGAGGCAAGAGAATCGCCTAAGCCCAGGAGTTGGAGGTTGCTGTGAGCTGTGTGATGCCACAGCACTCTCCTGAGGGTGATAAAATGAAACTCTGTCTCTACAAACAAACAAAAAAAGAGGATGGTGCCAGTAGCTCAGTGGGTAGGGTGCTGGCTACATGTACTGAGGCTGGCAGGTTCAAACCCGGTCCAGGCCAGCTAAAACAATGGCAATAAAAAAAAAAATAGCCAGGCGTTGTGGGGGGGCACCTGTGGTCCCAGCTACTTGGGAGGCTGAGGCAAGAGAATCACTTAAGCCCAAGAATTTGAGATTGCTGGGAGCTGTGATGCCACATCACTCTACCCAGAGTGACAGCTTGAGACTTTGTCTCAAAAAAAAAAAAGGCATGAAATTGTCAGCCTGAGTCCTCATGAGAAATGGTAGTACACCCAGAGTAACTGATGAGAACTTAATAAAGGGCTTACAAAGGTATAGGGAAATCATTAAGGCATAGCCCAGCACTCCGGGTGTTGTTACCACCCTCTTAACCCTGGAAACGCTGTGTGAAGCTGCTAGCTGTGTAGGGCTTGGAGTGAGGGGACATGGAATAAATATCTTGACTTCGCACTCTTCTCTCCCATCTGCTGACCCCACTGGAAGTCTGTTGATGCAGTTGAAACAGAATTATGAGAAGAGGTGTCTATGAAGTAGGAGGAAATCAGGATTGGTGGTGTCCTCAAAGACCAAGGAGCTAATGGGAAGGAGGACAGAGGGAGTTGACAGCAACTGATCTGCCAAAAGGACAGGTGTCTGGGAACAGAGAAAGCTCAGTGGAATGAGGACCAAGAGCCCAGTTAGCACGGCCAGAGAAGCACCAGAGGAGAGAAGGACCTATAGAGACATTTTCCAGTATATAACTTTAAATCCTCATCACCTCCTTCACCAGTAGGCACAGCTAATCTCATTTTTCAGACAAGGAAACTATGCCTTAGAGAAGGTTCACACCTTGCTCAGGTTATAAATGGGATGGATCTCAGGTTGGCCTGATTCCAATTAGAACAATGGGGTCAGAGGGAGGAGGTCGGGATGGGGGGACTGTAGAGTGAGAGAATGGAAGAGAGGAGGGGAAGTCATCATAGAGGGGGAGGCAGGGAGTTGGGGGAAGGGATGATCAGATAGTTGGATTCCTGGGAGGCTATGTAGCCCTCCCCCTACTTTCTCTAGATAACTATATCTTTCTTCCTGGTCACTCCAGAGTAGTGAGGGTGGGAGGCAGGTTCTAAGAGAGCCTACTTCCACCAGAGGGAAGAGTGGAAAATGTCCTTAGGAGTAGATGGCCCGCGCGGGGACATGGACGTTCATCCGCTCTTGAACGACACGTTCTGGTCCCAGCCTCAGGGAGCTGCTATCTCTCGCCAGCCAAGACGCCTCCTGCCCCCAGTCTGGGCCTTCCTGGCCGCCCGAGCCCAAGGTGACCGCCTTTCAACCGCAACCTCTACGCTGCGCCCCAGGCGCGCTGTGTCTGTCTCTCCCTCCTCCCTAAATCTGGGAGGGCACTTGGCCGCGGACACCTCGCGGACTTTGCCGGTAGGGGAGGGGAAGCCGCTTCTCTGCTTGGCGGGGGCTGCGGCGCAGTGCTGGGAACCCTGCCGAGCTCTCTCCGGGGAGGGAGAGCCTGGCGCGCAGTTAAGGCGGCTCCTGGCGCCCCCTCGGGCCTGAGCTGTGCACAGCAAGGGTGGAACCCGAAGGGAAGGCCCAAGGGCCCAGGGGTGTCGTTGCCGGCTGGGCTGGGCTGGCCTGGCCAGGTCCTGGAAAGATGGCTTCGGAGGACACCCCCTACAAGAGGGCCAGTGGTTCAGAAGCCCAGTCCGGCGCACTACTGTGGTCAAGTCTCCTACGCAACGCCAGGTACACGGGGCCGAAACGGTGCCAGGGTGCACTCAGTGGTAAAACACCACACCCACTGTGCCTCCTAGGTAGTTGGCCAGGTCTAGAGAAGCTCTCTTGCAAGAAGTCCTGCTTCTTGAGCTGACCTGGGCGCTCCAGTAGATGAAATTCTGTGTCCCCCCACCCCCGGCGAGGCATGGGTGTCTGGAGGGCGGGGCCGGAGTCCTCCTGGCAGGTGCCGGAGGCGGTGCCCGGCCCTGCCCCCGGGGGCTGTTCTTGGAGGCCAGAGGCGGGTCAGGGAGAAGCGGCCAGTGCGGGCGACGCCTTGGAACCGACGGGCGGCGACTACAGCCACAGGTGCCGCACAGGGCACCGTGTCCTAGCTCTGGGCATCAAAATCCTGACGAGGGGAACTGAGGGTTCCGAGCTGGTTCCAACCCTGGACACCGAGACCTCCGGGCGAGAAAGTGGAATCCTGGGGTCGTCTGAAGCGCGGGGCCCAGAGCTCTCTGAGCCGGACAGCAAAGCTCCTGGGCCTGTTATAGAGGACACTGAAGTCCCCGGGCCAAGCTGCGAGGTCCTCGTGCCCTCCGCAGAGCAGGGCGTCGAGACCGCTGAGCAAGAGAGCGAAGTCCTCCAGCCATCAGGCCAGCCGTCCGCAGCTGCGGGCTTTGTGCGTCTTGAGCCAGGCAGTAACAGTCCTGGGCCGTCCGAAGCGGGAAGCGCAGAGGACCAGGGGCAGTTTCCCACTCCGGTACCTAAGACCTCCTCCTCTGGGTCAAGCCAGGAAACCCCGCAGCTGTGTTTTCTTCTGTGTCCCAAGGCTCCCCAACCAGACCCGGAGGAGCTGCCCATGGAGACACCCATCGAGCGCGAAATCCGCCGCAGCTGCGAACGTGAAGAAAGCCTGCGGCGGAGCCGGGGCCTGAGCCCGGGCTGCGCGGGCCGCGAACTCGTGGAGTTGCGCGTGCGGCCAGTTCTCAGTCTGCCGGGCCCTGGCCCCGCGCCCACGCGCGCCTTGGAGCGCGCGCGTGCGGGCGCACAGATGCAGCGAGACATCGAGCGGGAGGCCCACCGGCAGGCGGCGCTAAGGCGCCCCGCGGCCCCAGTCCCGCGCTCCGGGTCCCCGCCACAGCCGCTCGGCGAACTCAAGCGCTTTTTCGAGGCCGCGGCGGGGAGCAGTTCCTCCGCGGTGGCGGCGGAAGGCGGCGCGAGCTCGCAGTGGCGGCCAGAGCCTGGGAGCCGCCCGCGCTCGGCAGTGCTGGCTCCCGCCCCGGCGCCTATCACTCCGTCGCTGCTGGAGCAGGAGGTGCGCGAGGTGCGCGAGCGCGAGCGGGAGCTGCAGCGCCAGCGGCGCAGCGTCTACGGTACCGTAGACTTCAAGGAGCCGGCGCCGAGCCTCACTGGTAAGCCGCCGGCGCCGCGACGCCGGGGACCCCCAGACTTCCAGCCGTCCTCGCTGATAGCCTAGGTCCAGTGGCCTCTTTTCTGGTCCTTGGATTCTCGCGGTCTCTCTCTTGAGGCGCCGAGACTCCCAGGGCCTCCTCAATTTTCTGTCCTTTGCGCTACTACTTTGGGCTGCCTACTCCCTGCGCTACTTCCCACCGAGTGATGAGTGGACTACCAGACCCACACCCTCTAGGTTGCGGAGGCTGGGTGGGGGAAGATTCCAAATGTTTGTCCAGTTCCAAGGAACCCTCATTAGGTTCTTCCCTCTGAATTTTCGGGTTCCTGGCTCTCCCTCCTCCTTTGGGTTCCTGGGTTCCCCGGAGCTGGATGAAGGCTTCCGTGGGAAAGAGAAGGGTGAACGCCTGTGTGTGTTTAAGGGGTGCGGCCGGCCTCTTTCATCCTGGCTGCCTCCACCTGGTGAAAGGAGGAGCAACCCCGGCTGAGCGCCCCTTTCCCCGCAGCGAGCAGGGGCAATGGAAAGTTGGCGGTGATCTGGCCTCCCCGCAGAAAGGCTTCGGAGAACGGCCTGGAGCAGGTGGGAGTCCTCTTTCCCTGTACCTAAAGCACTTGTCTCTTTCACACACAGCGTCCCCCCCGCCCCCCGTCCCCCATTGCAGTCAGCAGTGTGTGCGGAAAGATGTATTCCCCCCTCCCGAGCGCCACTCTGGCCGGAAATCTGGAGGGTGAGGAGGATGCGGTCGTCCAGCGGCCCAAACCGCCCCACCCTGCACCTGGGTGCGGTGCGCGGGTCACTGAGGCCGGCCTAACTTCTGGCCCTCTCTCACTAGGAAGAGCGCAAACCTTGAGGTTTGAGTAGCCTGGGAACCGTGGCCGGAAGCAAACATCCGTCGGAGGACCAGGTCGGGGGGCGTCCAGCAGTGTCCTCCCGTTCGGCCGAAGGCCCTCTGTGCTGGGGAAGATGAAATCGACCGGCCCATCCTTGATCTTGACTTTATGAAATTGACCAGTTCTCTCTTTAAAACTGTTTAGTCTGCACTGGGAAAGTGACCACCATCTACAGCTGTGCCAGTGAAACTCCCCAGCCCTTCTCCTAATTGCAAACTGAACTATCCTGTCCCTTGGCTGTAAGAGGGCTGGGGTCACCGCCTCAGCTGCCCCCTCCCCCAATAAAACCTCTTCTATCAGGGCAGTGGAGACTGTTTTCTTCTGGGTCCTTCTCTTCTGTGGTGGGGCCTGAGAAAACCCGCAAGAGGCGCTGGCCGGAATGCGGGAATGTGCCCATAGCGCCCTGTTTCCGGGCTGCCCGCCTCCCGGTGCCAGACCCGGCCTGGCCCGAGTCCGACTGCCCCCTGGCGGCTCCGGCGCAAAATGTGGCGCTCAGAGCTCGCGTCCTCCCTTTCCAACCTGCCTTCTCAACATTTATTAGTGGCAACGGCTTACCCCGCACCCTCTGGGCGTTGGCTATTAGTGCCAAATGGGCCTCTTAACAGTGATAAGAGGCTGTTCCTATCGTGGGGGCATATAGAAAGCTACAAAGAAAGGGGAGTAGGTAGTGAGGGTACAAGCTACTTCTCAACACCAGCAGTTTCTGATGATCACTGTTCTTGACGTTGTTTCACAACGAATGAGTGTGTATGTGGAGAGGCGTGTGTCAGGAGTTTCTGGTTTCCAAAAGCAACTAGAAACAAAGGCTTTCAAAGAGAAATAATGCTTCTTAAACTGTTAAATATAACATACACAAAATAAAAATGTACTGAACTTTTCACAATTGTGACTCTTTAGAAAGGAACTTAAAATTGTGTGGGAGGGAGGGAAGGAGAGTGGCAAGCTTCACCTATTTGCGACAGGGCCTACAGCTTTCAATTCAAAAGTTCTGGTTAATTCCTTTTCCCTGGATGGGAGTTCAAGAGGGTAAGTGAACACTTTGAGTTGTCTCTAAAACTGTTTCTGTACTGTTAACATTCTGGGGCTATAGGTTCACAGCTATCTTACAAGTACACTAAGACCAGAAAATGTGAGACCCAGGAACAGTTAGAATTGCTGTTTGAACTCCTGGAATATGGGCGGCGCCTGTGGCTCAGTGGGTAGGGCGCTGGCCCCATATACCCAGGTGGCGGGTTCAAACCTGGCTGGGCCAAACTGCAACAAAAAATAGCCAGGTGTTGTGGCGGGCACCTGTGATCCCAGCTACTAGAGAGGCTGAGCTAAGAGAATTGCCTAAGCCCAGGAGCTGGAGGTTGCTGTGAGCTATGTAATGCCACAGCACTCTACCGAGGGCGATAAAGTGCTACAAACAAACAAAAAAAACTCCTGGAATCTCCTGCATAGGGACAGCAAATGTCTAGTGAAATATACAATGAGAAGAAAGGCTCAAACAGCCAAGTGTAGCTTAGCCCAAGAAAGGCCCAATTCCTGGTTCCATCATCAGTACACTGACCACGTGCTTGACCTTAACTCTGGGTGGTCTAGAGAGAAAGGAGAGAGCCACTACTACTAAGGAGGAAATGGAAACATTCACAGCCAATTCTTAATTCCCAGGAGGGAGCTAAGAACTAAACATATCAAGAGTTGGCTCGGCGCCTGTGGCTCCACGGGCTAAGGCGCTAGCCATGTACACCTGAGCTGGCAGGTTCAAATCCAGCCTGGGCCCACCAAACAACAATGACGGCTGCAACCAAAAAATGGCCGGGCGTTGTGGCGGGAACCTGTGGTCCCAGATACTTGGGAGGAGGCGGCAAGAGACTCGCTTGAGCCCAGGAATTGGAGGTTGCTGTGAGCTGTGATGTCACAGCACTCTATCCAGGGTGACAGCTTGAGGCTCTGTCTCAAAACAACAACAACAAAAAAAAGTGGACAGGAGTGCTTAAACCTGGGGTATTCTAACTTTCCAGCATATTAAACTTATGAGGTCCCTTCATCCCAAGCAGATCAGAATGGAGGAGCGCTTGACTCAGTGTTTCTATTTAAAGCTCCCCAGATTATTTCAACATGCAGCTAGGTTTGAGAACCATGAGGTAGATGTAGAACACCAGTCCTCAAAAAAGTGTGGTACCTGGGCAACAATTATCAGCCATACTTGGGCATTTGTTAGAAATGTAATTCTTGACCAGGGGTTAGGGTGGCTCATGCCTGTAATCCTCGTACTCTGGGGAGCCAAGGAGGCAGGAAGGAGGAGCCCTTGGAGACTTGAAGTGAGATCCTGTCTCTAATAAAGATAGAAAAATTAGTTGGGTGTGGTGGCCAGTGATGAGCAGGGAGGCTGAGGCAGGAGGTTGTTATGAGCTAGACTGAGGTACTTTAGCTATGGGCCACAGATCAGAGACTGTGTCTCAAAAAAAAAAAAAAAAAGGAAAGAAAGAAAAAATGGCTGGGCAAGGTGGTTCACACCTGTAATCTCAGCATTTGGGAGGCCAAGGCGGGTGGATTGCTTGAGCTCAGGAGTTCGAGACTAGACTGAACAAGAGCAAAACCCCATCTCTAAAAAAAAGAAAAAAATAGCCGGGAGTTGTGGTAGGCGCCTGTAGTCCCGTCTACTTAGAAGGCTGTAGCAAGAGAATGGCTTAAGCCTAAGAGTTTGAGGTTGCTATGAGCTGTGACGTCATGGCACTCTACCAAGGGTGGCAAAGTGAGTCTCTATCTCAAAAAAAAAGACATATTCTTTTTTTTTTTTTTTTTGTAGAGACAGAGTCTCACTTTATCGCCCTGGGTAGAGTGCCGTGGCGTCACACAGCTCACAGTAACCTCCAACTCCTGGGCTTAGGCGATTCTCTTGCCTCAGCCTCCCGAGTAGCTGGGACTACAGGCGCCCGCCACAACTCCCGGCTATTTTTCTGTTTTGCAGTTCGGCTGAGGCCAGGTTTCAACCCGCCACCTTTGGCATGCGGGGCTGGCACCCTACTCGATGAGCCACAGGCACCGCCCGAAAAAAGACACATTCTTGAGTCTCATCATAGCCCTAATGATCACACTCTCCGTATGATTCTGATGCATGCTAAAGTGTGAGAATCATGGGTGTAGACAGAAACAGGACCCAGGAAATCAAGCTGGTTTCCTTCCTCTCCTAGTATTGCACTGCCACTACCCACAGGAAACCTTTAGTCTTATTCAAACTGTTGGTTTCACTTAAAGGAAGACAGCCTAGAGCCACTTGTGGCTAGTCTCAACTGAGATGCACTATAAGTATTAAATACCAGATTGCCAAGACATAGTACAAAAAAGAGAAATATTCACTACTAATTTTGCATGGATTATATGTTGAAATAATATTTTGTGTATATTGGTTTAAATAGAAAACACCACTAACATGAATCTTACCTCTTCTATTTTGTATGTGGTTACTAGAAAGTTTGAAATTACATATGTGACTTGCATTTGTGGTTTGCTTTAGATTTCTGTTGGATTGAGCTAGAGATTCTTAAAACCATGAGAAGACTCACAGGGGCGAGTTCAACTCAGTATCAGGGTGCTTCAAAATTTCCTTGACTTCACTCATTCCGACCAGGGTCGTGGACTAAAAACATCCTTGCAGTCAGAAATTATCCTCAGAAACCTCCGTGAAGAGCTAGAGTTTTGGCGTCCATTCTTTTTTTTTTTTTTTTGCAGTTTTTTTTTGGCCGGGGCCGGGTATGAACCGGCCACCTCCAGTATATAGGGCCGGCGCCCTACTCCTTGAGCCACAGGTGCCACCCTTGGCGTCCATTCTTGATGCACTTTGCCTGTCAGGTTCCTTTTTGTTATTTGTAAACTGAGGCTGTGATAATACTTTGCACCAGGGACTATGAGGTGACCGCGTTGCTCAAAAGCATAAAGGCAGGATTCTGGATTTTCTCCTCTAACTATGAAAACGCCGGGGGAGGAGAACCAAAAGGTGTCCCTTGGTTCCTGTTAATTGTCTCCCAGGTAAGGAAGGGCATCCTTCCCCTTGCAAGGGGCCACCTCAGATCAGACGGACCTGCTTCGGGGCCAAGCTCCGCCACTTGCCCGCGGGAGCCTTGAACAGGTGATTTTACCTGTGTTATCCGGGGTCTTCTCTCCAGTCCAAGTTTAGGAAGAGGAGCGATCGACCCCAGGCTGGAGTTCCTTACGACTCTCCCACCCGGCTCGCGCCCCAGATACCCCAAGAAGGACAGCTACCTGGCGGATCCAAAGTCTCAAAAGCTGGAAGAGGAAAAAAACTCTGACCCCACCTTTCGTAATCTGAGGGCGAACGTTTTCCTGGGGCATGTCGGGTAGTGTAGTTTTTTTAAAACATTAGAAAACAATAACTTCCAGGTCAATAAAAGGAGTGGTTATGGCTCTAAATCCCTTCCTCCAGTAGGCGTCGAATTTCCCTGCTACCCGAAACCTGCAGTTTTCTGAGTTGTTGACAGGATCCGCTACTTCCCTTTTTGCTTCATGTGCACATCTGTGCATGCGCTGCGCTCTTGCCCACATAGGGGTGGACTATGAATTTTTCCAGAAACTACACCTTCCAGAAGGCTGCGCGAGTGGGCGGAGACTTCTCGCCCAAAGGGGAGGGGCGCGGCGCTGTATGCAGACGCTAAACCTATGTATGACCTCTTTCTTTTATTTAACACAAAACTGGTGTTTTCCCACTCAGGGTCCCACGGTCGAGCTGGATTCAGTGCCGACAGATCAACTCAGCCGGGGTCATTGTAAGGCGAGGCTAGGGTACACTTGGAGAACGAGCGAGCTTCTTTCCTGGAGTTTGGAACTGTCAAGGTCCAGCTACTACCCGCTTCCCCAGGTTCAAGACCCCTGTGCTGCCCACGCTGCGGGCCCGGCTGTGCTCGGGGGCCGGGCTGGGCCTGCCTGGCCAGTGAGGATCTGCACCAGCAGGTCGGTGGCCAGTATGTGCGATGGCTCCTCAAAGCCGATGGTCAGCAGCTGTTGGTAGTCTCCAGGTGGGTGTGGGCACAAAATCCTGGGGGGCCGGGGACAGACAAGCCTGGACTTTAGTAACCCCTGCCCTCCGGAGTCCCGCCTCTTGAGTGAGAGGCTATGGCTGAAAGAGGCTTTGTTTCTGCTGGGAGGTAGGGTGAGAAAAAACGCTGGAGTGAAGTTGTTTCCTTGTTGATGAGAAACTTAAGAGGATAAGGAGCTCCTTGAAGCTGAATAACTGTCTCTGACCTGTCTGATCACACTGCTAGCTGTGTGTCTTTGGGCAAGTAACTTAACCTCTCTGAACATTTGTTCTTTATAAAATGATGCCAATAGTATAGACCTCAATGGGATACTGGAGTTTTTAAAATGCTTTTCCGGACACAATAAAATATTATTACCAAAAGAAGCAAACTGTTGGGGAAGAAAGATGGTCTTTGGTGGGGTACTGCCCCTCCCTCCCAAGCCCACCTTGCCATTGCTCTAGCTCCTACCATGAATAAAGGTCATCCTCAGCTGGCCCTAGGGGCAGCCATCGACCAATGGACCACAGCTTCTGGATCTGGGGGCACGAATTGGCTGGACTCTTGCCTGTATCTTCCCATGTATCTCGATAGCACAGGAAGTAGCTGGGAGGGGAGGGAGCAACAATTAAAAGTGATCAGTTCCCTAGCTGCTTCTGTTGAGGGCTTTAATTTTGAAGAGACAGAAACGCATCAGAAGTAACCTTTAAATTCTCAGGAAGGAATGTGACTTAATAACCAAGGCCTTGGTTGGATGCCTAGTGCCTGTAGCTCAGTGGTTATGGCACCGGCACATACACGGGGTTGTCAGGTTGGAACTCAGCCTGGGCCTGCTAAACAACTACAACTACAACAACAAAAAATAGCCTAGCCAGGTGTTGTGGCGGGCCCCTGTAGTCCCAGCTACTTGGGAGGCTGAGGCAAGAGAATCGCTTAAGTCCAAGAAATTGAGGTTGCTGTGAGTTGTGACACCACAGCACTCTACCTAGAGTGACAAAGTAAAGCTGTCTCAACCCTCCCCCCCCCCCCAAACCACCAAGGCCTTTTCTGCTGTCTGCCAGCCTCCTTTTAAGGACCTTCTTTTATTTTGAAAGGTAATGGTGAGGCAGCGCCTGTGGGTCAAAGGAGTAGGGCACTGGCCCCATATGCTGGAGGTGGCAGGTTCAAATCCATACCTGACCAAAAACTGCAAAAAAAAAAAAGGTAATGATGGCCTTTCAAAGGTCTTTGGTTTCCTGCTTTACTTTTTATCCTTTGGTGGTGGTGGTGGTTCAGAGGCCCATATTAGCATTCATCATAGAGGGCAGTACTTTGATTTTGGCAAGGGGACTTACTATTCCACATGGGAATCTTGTCCCCTTCCACTGGGCTCTGGCATGGTTTCAAGGTTCCAGCGCATCTTCTTATAGAGGTATCTGGGGAAGCGGCCAGCAGTGTAGGCAGCTGGGGCACAGTATCTGAAGATAGACACCTCATGGGAAGGACTGAGGGAGAACCTTCCACAGAAGAAACAGGAGATGCTGGCAGGAAATAGGAGAGTGAGGGGATGAGCCTGGACCCTGGCTATGCCACAAACCCCTAATCCCAGTTTTTTGCCTTTTACCTTAGAGGGTCAGTTTCCTCCAAGTTCACAAACCCAAAGGAGGCATACATGAGCACCAGTTGTTCTAGGCGCAGGGTCAGCTGTTGGGAGATCTCTAACAGCTGCATAGAAGAGGAGGTATAATGAGATCAGCTGGCCTAGCTGGGAACAGGCCTAGCTGGCCTAGCTGGGAACTTCCTCCCACCCGGCAGTCCTGGAGCTTTGAGAAGATCCAGAAAACCTGCTCCACACGCACCCCCTTTCGGACCAGCTCCTGCAGGGCTCCATAAATAGGGGGAATGCTCCTTGCAGCTGCTTCCAAGTATAGGAAGTAGGGCTCGCACATCTGTAGGAAGGTTGGCATGGCCTTTGCCAGCTGCTCCTTCTGTACTCGGTCCCTGCTGAAGGGAGAAGGGGGCCTTTGCCTGCGATCCCTCTCCCTCCCCAGTTTCCCCCATTCTACTAGCCCTTCACATGTGTCCCTGGCCTAGATCCCTGGTGCAAAATCTTCTAGTCCCAGACTTTTCTCTGAGTATCTACATCAAAACCTTTTGGAAAAGGTTGTTTAAAAGCTTGTTAAAAAGCTGACATCTGAGGCCTACAACTCATTTTGGACTCAAAACTCCAGGCAGGGGCAGTGCCTGTGGCTCAAAGGAGTAGGGCGCTGGCCCCATATATACTGGTTCAAACCCAGCCCCAGTCAAAAAGTGCAAAAAAAAAAAAAAAAAAAAAACCAAAAACCTCCAGGCAGGGTGAAGCCCAGAATGCTAGGGTTTAAAAGCCTCTCTGGGGATTCCAATAGACATGAAAATGGGAGCATTGCAATCTTTTTCTCCTGTCTAGGAATCACATTATCCTTTGGAGTCTCAAACTGGCAGGCTGTGGGCCAAATTTGGCTCAGGTGAGTTTTGTCTAGCCCAACACAGTGTTCAAAATTTAAGCCAACATTTAAAAACTGTGAGAAAAAGTCCTAGAGACTTTGCATCCCCCCAGACACACTGGGTCTCAGGACAGTACGGTCACCTCCTACCCCTAATTCTGCACAATTCTCACCATTCTCTGAAAGTGGATTCCTAATCAGCTAGCTTCATTTACTATCTCCCTTTGGCTCCTAATGCATTTAATTTTGCCATCATGGTGTGTGTCACCTATCCTGTTACCTTCTCCAAGTCTCCTTACCCACAGGAACCTAAAACCACATCCACCCTCACCTGTAGAGCAAGTAGCTTTGGAAATCATCTGCCTTCTTGAGCAGGTAGCGGAGCTGTTCGGTGATGGGGCTGAACATAGTGTCTAGGGGTAGGCGGGGAGGAGTTGGCCCAGAGGGGACAAGAGGCTCAGGAGAAGGTGTAGAGGTCGCTGAGGCCTCTGGCAGCTGGCCCTGGACGTCCTCGGGCTCTAGTTCCGGTGGGTCTCCAGTAATAACAGGAGGCGTCGACCACGAGGAGTTTCCACAAGGCTGCTCTCTGCGTTCCAAGTCCTCTGGGGGCGGCGTTTCTCCATGACCCAGAGGAAGAGGCCCCACGAACCACTGCTCCGAAGCCATCCTTGGGACAGGGGCGGGACCTCAGCCTCTTTAGGCTTCTGGTAATCAGCCACGGGTTTCACCCAGCCCCAGGATCCTAGGATTTGGCTGGACTGGGACTCCCTCCAACTTTCCCGGGTCTCGACCTCTCCTCCAGCGCCTCGGCGCTGGGTGAGTTCGCCTCTTTTGAATATCAACAAGCGGGAGGGGCGCGCTGCTCTGGTCCTGCGCACTCACTGGCTGCGCACCCTCGTGCCCCGCGCACACGAGCGCTAAGGGAACCTGGCGGTGGGAAGGAGGGATGAGCTGAGGGAAAAGACCCAGGCTGGCGCTGGAGGGGGGTCACATCTCAGGGTTGTGGCACCTTTATCTCACCAAGGTGATTTCCTAGTATCTAATGTGCGTCCAAAACTTTGGGGCGCAGGTAGACAAAGTGAGGATGCCTAGGTTCCACCCCCAAGAACCTATTGTGTTTTTAACTGTAATGGAGTTGAGAAACTAGGCAAGAACTTAGTAGGGATTTGTGATGTAGTAGCTATTACTACTACTATTAAAAATCTTTACTTGGAAAATTTTTCCTATCCCATGATTTCACTTGATTGCCTAAAATCCCTTCTGCAGTTTTCTTTTTCTTCTTTTTTTTCAAAGACAGAGTCTCACTTTGTCGCCCTTTGTAGAATGCCCTGGAGTCACAGCTTACAGCAACCTCCAGCTCTTGGGTTTAGGTGATTCTCTTGACTCAGCCTCCGGAGTAGCTTGGGACTACAGGAGCTGGCCACAACGCCTGCTATTTTTTTGTTCCAGTTTGACTGAGGCCGGATTTAAACCCACCACTCTCCATATATGGGGCCGGCGCCCTACTCACTGAGCCACAGGTGCCGCCCCCCTCTTCTGTTTTTATGGAGAGGAGCATGAAGGCCGGAGACCCTACCATGGTTCCAGAACAGACCCCTGCCCACTACATTTGTAGATTAGATTCTTTGTAGCATGTACAGGCTAAGTTACATAGCTATGAAGCCAAACACATTCATTATATTTAAAAACTGAGTAAAGAAATCAAGGGCTGCACCTGTGGCTCCGGGAGTAGGGCGCCATTCCCATATACGGAGGGTTGCGGGTTCAAACCCGCCCTGGCCAAACTGCAACCAAAAAATAGCTGGGTGTTGTGGTGGGCGCCTGTAGTCCCAGCTACCTGGGAGGCTGAGGCAAGAGAATCGCTTAGGCCCAGGAGTTGGAGGTTGCTGTGAGCTGTGACGCTACAGCACTCTACTGAGGGCCACAAAGTGAGACTCTCTTAAAAAACAAACAAAAAAAATCAAGTAAAGAATTCAGACACAGGCTCGGTGCCTGTGGCTCAGTGGGCTAAGGCACCAGCCACGTACACCTGAGCTAGCGGGTTTGAATCCGGCCCGGGCCCACCAAACAACAATGACGGCTGCAACCAAAAAAACGGCTGGGCATTGTGGCAGGCGCCTGTGGTCCCAGCTACTTGGGAGGCGGAGGCAAGAGATTCGCTTGAGCCCAGGAATTTTAGGTTGCTATGAGCTGTGATGCCACAGCACTCTATCCAGTTTGAGGCTCTGTCTCAAAAAAAAAAGAATTCAGACACAGCCCTGTGTCATGACCCTGAGCAAGCATCTTTGCAGTGCTGGACCAGTTGCTTCATCTGTGAAGTGGGACCAGCCTGAGCAAGAGGGAGGTCCCATCTCTACTAAAAATAGAATTAGTCTGGTGTTGTAGCAGGTACCTGTAGTTCCAGCTACTATTGAGGAGGTTGAGGTGGGATTGCTTGAACCTAAGAGTCTGAAGTTAATGTGAGCTAGGCTGAGGCCACAACACTGTAGCCTGGGCAATAGAGTGAGACTGTCTCAAGAAAGAAAAAAAGAAAGTATGGAATGAACTGCTAGTCACTCAACATACATTAACATTTGAGCACCTACTGTGTGTACCTGGGTGTTTTATCCCCACCCCCCTTGTAGTTATTAATGCGCTCCATTAATAACCTGTGAGACAGCACCATCCACTTGGCTTTGTCTCTGCCCTGACTTTTTGAGACACAGCTTCAAGCTGTCACCCTGGGTAGAGTGCCATGGAGTCACAGCTCATAGCAACCTCCAACTCCTGGGCTCAAGGAGATTCTCCTGCCTCTACCTCCCAAGTAGCTGGGACTACAGGCGCCTGCCACAATGCCCAGCTATTTTTTGGTTGCAGCCTTCATTGTTGTTTGGTGGGCCCGGGATGGATTCTAACCCACCAGGTCAGGTGTATGTGGCTGGTGCCTTACTTGCTTGAGCCACAGGCGCTGAGCCTGCCTTGACAATTTTGTTCTACCCTTGGGTCTTCTAGGAGGCTCTTCACTGTCCCTCCCCAACCCATTCATAAAATGGACTCTGTGGCATTTTATTTTCCTTTTCCTTTTTTTAAAATTTTATTTAAAAAACCTTCGGTGCAATATTAAAAAGCAATATAGCCAGCTGGAGCAACAACCAACAGAAAGAAAGAGGGGAGAGAAGACCCAGGTAACCCACCCCAGCCACTCTCTAGGGGCCCAGGGCAGCCTGGAAAAAGGGCATGGTTGGTGGGGGAGAAAAGGCCACCCACCAATATAAACAGGCAAGAAAAAAACATTTATACAGGTAACAAATGGCTGAACTGAAGAGGATCTTGGGGAGATGAGAAACCCCTCTATTCCTTTTTCTTTTTCCAAAAATGTCCTGGGCTGGAGGAAGGATTGGCCTTCTAGGGGTGAAATGAATAGGCCACTTTCCCTCCACCACACTGATGAGCTGGGGGTTGATGTGTGTAAGAGAGACACAAAATGGAGAGATGAATAAAGAGTGTCTGCTCCCTGGAATCTGTTATGAGGGCTGAGGGTGTCCCCATTCAGCTCCTGGACTCTTGGGTTCTTGGGTGAGAAGATAGCTAAAATGGGTTGGGGTAGGGGTGAGGATGGGCCTTCAGCCTAGAAAGCCATCAGGGTCATCATCTTCAAAGTGGCCTTGCTGAAGCACCTTGATGTGGTGCTCGTAGATTTTCAGGGCTGGGCCCAGGCGGATTGATAGGCCGGTGAGCACATCTGTACGCTGCATTAGCAGCAGAGACTTGCCGTCAATTTCCTGGGCAGGACAGGAGAACATGGAAAGCAGGGTAAGAACACATCCTCACTGAGGCTGTATGAGTGTGTGTATGCTATGGTGTATAGTCCTGGACTAGAAACTCACCTGCTCTTGGAAAGCTGTTGCTTGCTCTGGGAAGCCTGCCTCGGTGAAATATTCCACTACATCCATCACTGTCCACTCCACGGGGTCAGCTGGTTTCTCTTTGCGCCCAGGACTACAGCAAAACAAGGCACCAGTGAATACTGACGCCCCTCTAGGTGTTACACTTGGGCAGCGCCCCCACATCTCAAACACCCCAACTTACGGACAGCCAAAAGGGGTCCCGTCGGCCCCAGGGAGAGCTGGTTTTCCTGGGGGTAAAGGCACAGGGGATGGGGAGTCTGGCCCAGTGGCAACAGAGGCTGGGAAAGAAAAAGCACCTGTCTGTGGCTTTGTCTTAAGGTTGGGTTCCTCCCCACCAGGCACGGCCCCACCCCCCACCCAGAGAGAGCCTTACCTGATCCCCCTTCCTTATTCATGGCTGCCATGGAGAATACCTGGCGGGTGCCAGTGCCTGGTGCTGGTCCCCGACCTTCATCCTGGCCCTGGTGGGGTCCACAGGGTGACCACTCCTTGATTCTCTCCTTGGCACTCTGAGGGCCCCGCTCACCATTAAGTTGATGGTGCTGAGCACCTGCAGGACGGTCACTATCCAGCACTTCTGAGCTCTCTGACACATCATCATCATCATCATCTACTTCATCGTCGTCGTCTTCCTCTTCTTTCTCAAGCACTCGCTCTTCTCCTCCTCTCTGGGGACAGGGAGAGAAGTAGTAAGATTAGTAGCTGCTCTGATCCTGGTCCCAGACACTAGGATCCTGGGCTGAGTCGTGCGCCCAACACAACCTTTAATAACAATATGGACTAACTTTCAGGCATCATTCTATGCCAGGCTCTGTTAATAAAGCCCTCAAACAACCAAATCACACAACTCGTTCAACAACCCCAAGGGGTCGCTATGTCATTAAACCGCATTTACGGCGGAGGAAACTGAGGCTCAGGGAGATTAAGTCACTTGCCAAGGTCACCAAGCACCGAGCTCGCGCGAAACCCGCGCAAAGCCTGTCACCCGCCGCCCTGTGCCTCTGGGACTCGCGCCCTTGCCACCAACTTCGCCCGCACCTGCCCACCGCGGGGCGCCCAGCGCGCTCACCTTGCTCCGCGACGGGCGGGCACTGGCGGTCGGCGGCGCCCGTCCGGGCCTGTCCCCGCGGGGCAGCGTAAGCGCTCCGAGGCGGGTGCGCTCGAGACGGCCCCGCGCCGCTGCCTCCTCCTCCAGCAGCCCCTGTACACGGCCGCGAGTCAGGCGGCCGCCGGCACCGCTGCTACCCCCGAGGTAGCGCACGACTTCACGCACGCTCCCGGGCCGCGCCGGGCCGCCGGCCCGCGCCGCGCCCCCCTCCGGCGGCGGCTGTGGCTGCGGCGGCGGCTGTTGCTGCTGTGGCGGCGCCGGCGGCTGTGGCGGCGGCGGCAGCGGCGGCTCCCGGGCGGCGACGGCAGGCGGGGGGGCGCGGCGCGGGCCGGCCGGGGGCGCCACCGCCGGAGGAGCAACTGGCGCGGGCGGTGGCGTGGCTAGGGGCGCGGCCCGCTGCGCGCGGGGGCCCGGCTGCGCGGGGCCGGGCGATGGGGGCGCTGTGGCGGCGGCGGCCGCGCGGGGCGCCCGGGCCGGGGCGGCGGCGGCGACGGGCGCGGGCGGCGGCAGCGGCGGGGCGGGCGTGGGCGGCGGCGCGGCGGTGGCAACGGGGCCCCCGCGGGGGGCGCGCGGCGGGGCCGGCGGTGTGGCTCCGCGCCGGGGCGGCTGGACGCGCGCCGCGTTGCGGTACGAGATGCTCCCCTTGTAGCTGACCCGGAGCACGGCGCGCTGCTGGATCAGTTTCTCGAGCTCGGCGCGCGTGCGCTCCGGCTCCGGGCCGTGCCGCCGCCGCACCATCCGGCAGATGCGCTCCAGGTCCGGCCGCGCCTTGCGCGAGCGCAGCGAGTCGATCGTGTCCAGGATCCACTCTTGGTAGTGCGGAGAAGCGGCGGACGACGAGGCAGCAGCCGCCGTGGTGGCGGCCGCCGCCGTCTCTGGCGGGGGTAGGGCCGGGGGCCCCGCCATGCCTCCCGCCCGGCCCGGCTGCACCGTGCGCGCTGCCTCCCTCCCAGCGCGGCGCCCCCTTCCCGGCTCCCCTCCCTCCGCCGCTGCCCGCCTCCTCCGCCTCCCCCCCCCCCCCGGGGGGCGCAGCGCCTCGGCGGAGCGGCGGCGGCGGCGCTGCTGTTTCTTTGCAAAAAAAAAAAAAAAAAGAGAGAGAGAGCGAGAGGGAACGAGAGAGAGAGAAAACAGTGAGAGAGAAAGAAAAGAGAGAAAAAAATATGCACACACTCACTCACTCGCACGCACGCACACACAGACCCGCTTCTGCTGGGCGCGCGCGGGGCCGGGGATGCGAGGGAGGAGGGGAGCGCGGCGCGGCCGGCCCCTCCCCGCCGCCGCTACCGCCGCCGCCGCCGCACGCGCGCCCTGCGCCCGGGACACTCCGGCCCCCCTTCCTGCCCTCCCTTCTCCCCGCCGCCCGCCTTCCTCCCTCCCACCCCCACGCGCCCGCTTTTAAGGTGGAGCCCGGGCCCCCCGCCCGCCCCTCTTACCCTGAGCTCTCGCTCACTCCGGCTCACTCCGGCCCCCCCTTACAACTCCCGCGCGCTTTTTAAGGAGGCGCCGCGGAGTTGGCGCCGGGGCGGGGGCGGGGGAAAGCGACAGGCGGGGGAGGGGGAGGGGAGTGCCGGGGGGGGGGGAGGGGAGAGGGGGCGGGCAGGGCGGACGGGCGGCGCTCGGCCGCCCTCCAGCCATTGGGCGCGGGACCCAGACGTCCCCGGCGCCCAGCCCCCCTCTCCACACCTCCCCGGCGCGCAGCGCTCTCGGGACCGCACTTACAGGGAACTCGCCGCCTGCGGGCCGGGGCCGGCGCGCTCGCAGAGCGCTGCAGGGATCTTCGGGCTGCGGTCGTCCCTCCACTCCTCTGGCGCGCCTGGCCCCGCGCTTTGGATGCAGGGAGGGGGTCGCGCAATCTTCGCCCTCTACTCCCCCCGTCTGGCCGCCCCCGCCGCCTTTCAGCCTTCGGGCGCGGCGATCTCACCGCCTCCCTAGAGCGCCCTCTCGGCTTTGGGCTGGATGCAGAGACCCAAATCCGGGGGGTCAAAGGGCATTTTGGCGCCCCCTTCTCTTGCGGGGCGGGAGGAGTGGCGGAATTCCGGCTAAACCCGGTTTTACTACGACTCCAGGTCAGGGCCTGATCAGCCTGGACGCTGGGGTCCAAAATTCCCTTTCCAACCCTCTGGGGGTGTGTGGATGGGTGACCGAAGTCGAAAACACTAGCAACACTTTTTTTTAAACAAAACTTTATTGATAATAGTTTTCAAATATGTTTACAACAGCACACTGTTCAAGAGGAAGTCTCGTCCTTCGCAGCACACAGGTTGAATCACCCCCGCGCCCACCCGGGGCCCCACCCCAGGCCTGAGAGCTCCTCCTGGGATGGGGAGAAGTTATGAGAGGGACAAATAGGAGGTTGAATGGGGTGGCTCCCCACTTTTCTATTAAGAGAAAAAAGCACAAATCAAAGGCAGGTGGAAGAGGTGATGGACAGCTGACAGTTAAGTTAGCGGAAGGGCACCCAGGATTGGGGAGCCTATGATGGGGGACGGAAGCTGCTGGGTGAATAAAACAGGTAGCCTGTCCCCAACAGCTCTGGCCTTGAACCCTGGGCCATAGGGAGGAGGTTGGGGGAGGGAGACTTTGCATCTTCCTTGTCCTTTTGTAGGGGTGCCCTCCCAACTTGAGAGGAGGCTGGGCATTAAGATCTAGCTGAGAAAATTTATTAAAAAGTTTGGGGGAAGTGCTGCTTGGAGGAAAGACTCTGGGTATGGGGCTCCCCCTCTTTTTTGGGGGGTGGCTCCTCTTTGGCAGGGAGAGGGGCAGGTGCTCTGTCTGGCTCCCAAGCCCAAGAGTGAAGAAAGGTCTGTTGTGGAAGAGAGTAGGGTTCCTAAAGGGGCTGAGATCCTTGCAGGATTGGCAGAGGCCCCCACCACCACCCTAAAAGAGGGTAGGGGAGATTAGCAGCTCAGGGCAGAGGTTGAACCCCCAGCACCTCCCTTGACAAAGTCAATCTGCTTCTCAGCCTTGTTAAAATGGACTTCTGGATTGGGGTGGGTGGGGAGAGTTGGGGGGGTGGGAGGAATGAGGGTAGAGAAAAAAGGGAGGGAGGCACTGGTGGAACTTAAATAAGATTTTAAATTGTTTTTTTAAAAAAATTCTAGCAAGCAGCTCACTGAACATGTCACTAAAATCTCTCCTTCCCAGGTAGGATGGCTCTGAAGGGAAGGTTGGCTTTTCCTTCATTTGCCCTTAGAGAGTGGTGCCTGTGGTGTGGTGGGGTGGGGTGGTTGGGGGGCTGTAGGTTAAGTTTGGGCCCCTCTTTCCACAGCCTGTCCCTGGATACACCAGCAAAACCTGGTCTGACTGGAGCTGAGAAACTCATTAAAACAGGCAGAAGTGAACTGGGAGTAGGATAGGGGGAAATGTCAGGGGAGGAGGAGGGGAAAAGTGGTAGATGGTGCAGGAGGGTGAAGGAGAGAGGGGGAGCAGCTGGTGTTTTCTGTCCCTCCAAATATCTGGGTTTTCTGCTCCCCTTACCCTGGAGGGTTGGGTGGGGATGAAATAAGATGCAAGGAACTCTGGGGCCCTCTGGCTGTTCAATCCAACCCTCCCACCCCCCCCACAAAAAAAAGAAAAAAAAAAAAAGAAAAGAAAACCCATGGGGGCACAGGCACACCCCTAAAACTCAGAAAACTCCTTGCCACACTTCTCATTGATGGAGACCCGGATCTCTTCCTCCTCATAGTCATCAAAGTTACTCGTATCACCAGGGCCTTTAAACTTTGGTATGAAGGGAGCTTCCACCTGGAGAGGGATCAAGAATCACCCAGACCTCAGCACGCAATATAATCATTATTGCAACAATAAACACAAATGGCTTAACATTAAAGAGGTATTTACTCTGACCTAGATCTGTGTTTAGCATTTGGGTATGACTCTCTTTTTTTTTTTTTTTTTTTTTTTGAGACAGAGCCTCAAGCTGTCACCCTGGGTAGAGTGCTGTTGCATCACAGCTCACAGCAACCTCCAATTCTTGGGCTCAAGCGAGTCTCCTGCCTCTGCTTCCCAAGTAGCTGGGGCTACAGGCGCCCGCCACAACGCCCGGCCATTTTTTGGTTGTAGCTGTCATTGTTTGGCGGGCCCTGGGGCTGGATTCGAACCCGCCAGCTCAAGTGTACGTGGCTGGCGCCTTAGCCCGTTGAGCCACAGGCACCGAGCCTGGGTATGACTCTTAACAACCAAAGACTTTTTTTTTCTTTTTGCAATTTTTGGCTGGGGCTGGGTTTGAACCTGCCACCTCTGGCATATGGGGCCAGCGCCCTATGCCTTTGAGTCACAGGCGCTGCCCCCAAAGACTTTTTTTTTGAGATGGAGCCTCACTCAGTCACGCTGGGGTTGAGTGCTAGGGCATCAAAACTCACAGCAACCTCAAACTATTGTACTCAAGTGATCCTCTTGTCTTAGCCTCCTGAGTAGCTGGGACTACAAGTGTCTGCCAGAACACCTGGCTATTTTAAGAGATAGGATCTCACTCTTGTTTAGGCTGGTCTCGAACTCCTGAGGCTATCCACCTGCCTCAGCCTCCCAGAGTGCTAGGATTATAGGTGTGAGCCACCGCGCCTGGCCCTAACAACCCAAGACTTTTATCATAGCCAACTCACCAAAAGAGAAATTACTTCCCAGAGAGAGGCAACTCTTGCCCAAGGTCACAGAGTAACCAAATAACGCCAGAATCCTATTTCTAGAATCCACTGGCTCTAAGCAGCCTATTCTATATTGAACTTGAATCTGTGGCCTCTTCCCTTTCCATCTCTTTACTGGCACCCCTCTCTGACTCTTGGCCTCCCCACAAACTCTCTGTATACTTGAGGAGGGGAGGCCCACCTTCCTCTGGTAGATGGCGATCCAATCAGTTGTGGCAAACCACTTGTGATTCTTGATATCATTGACCCCATTCTTGAGGTTCCCAAAGCGCTTGGTGAGATCCACCTGCAGGAGGTTCCGCAGCAGGTCCTTCAAGTCAGAACTGAAGTGGGAAGGGAACCGCACCTGGAGGAGGGGTTACACAGACAGGGTGGGGAGCTGGTCCATAGCTTGGAGATCCCAGAATGCTGCTCCAATCCAATAATCCTATCAGGTAGAAGGCCCCAAATTTAAGTCTGCTGAAATCCTGTACAAACAGTTGTTAGGCCTACCCTAGAGCTTCTGATTTATAAAGACTAAGGTGGGGCCTGGAAATCTGCATTTCTAATACATGCCCCGGCAATGCTGCTGCTAGAGAGTGAAACCCCTTTGAGAACCACTGCTATAAAGAAAGTGCTATGGTTCCCATTTAAGAGAAGAGGAAACTGAAGCTCAGAAGGGTTAAACAGCTCCCCCAAGGTTACACAAAGGAGTGGACAGGCAATTCTACCTCAGGTCCATTGGACTCTGTTAGTTGCATCTTTAGCTGCTGCTACTTAAGGTAGCTCTGCTGGAGTCTTGAGACTCCTGAAATCTTTATGCCTATGAGAGAAACTTTTTCTCCCCTCTCTACATAGCTAAGACACTTCCATTCTTTAGGGCCCAGCTCAACTCTTCTGGAAAGTTTCCTCCAAAGCTCTGAGCCCATGGCCTTGTAGGCAAGCTCTGAATCCATGGCCTTGTATGCAAGTATGCAAGAAATGACTTCTAGTTCCTACTCTGCCTCTTACAAGCTGTGTGACCTTGGCCACAGCCCTTAACCTCTCTGGGTCTGCGCATGTCTCTATGACATAGGGTAGATATCCCAGAGTTGCTCGAGGGAGATAATAATGCTGAGGGTGTGTGGGAACTGGAAAATGCTACAAAGAAGGGAGTTACACTTTTCCTCTCTTCCCCCACAGAAACTTCTATGGCATTCCCCCCGCTCCCCGGCTGTTTTCTTGGGAATTTCTAATCTGCCTAGTGGCAGATGCCTCATCTTTCTCTTGTAGTGATGCTGACTATGTGTCTAGCCAGAGCACCCCCACTTAGTAGTTGGTGAATTCTAACCTCCCTAAGAGGCACATGGTTAGTTCCCCAGGTCCCAGGTGGGTAAGAGAAGGCTCAGAGGAATGAAGCCACTTGCTGCAGGTTTCCCGGCCATTAGGTGGCAGAGCTGGGCCTGAGAACCAGGCTAAAAGGCCGAGTTTTCCTTTTTTTTTTTTTAAAGAAAGAGTCTCACTATGTCACCCTTGGTTGAGAGTGTGGTAGTGTCACAGCTCACAGCAACCTCAAACTCTTGGGCTTAAATGATTCTGTTGCCTCAGGCTCCCAAGTGGAGGAGGAGCCCGCCACAACACCCAACTATTTTTTTTTTTTTTTTTTTGAGACAGAGCCTCAAGCTGTTGCCCTGGATAGAGTGCCGTACAGTCAGGGCTCACAGCAACCTCCAACTCCTGGGCTTATGCAATTCTCTTGTCTCTGCTTCCCAAGTAGCTGGGACTATAGACACCCGCCACAACACTCAGCTATTTTTTGGTCGTAGCCATCCTTGTTGTTTGCCGTGAC